>JAHWFP010233089.1:68792-97283 GCA_023313725.1 Lithobius niger | reverse complement strand
TTTTTCTAATATCTGTTCCTTTACGGCTTTAAGTTTTTTAAGGCTTACATCTGTATTTTATACGCTAAAGCGTTTTTTAATACTAATTTTCCTGTAATTAAAACACTTAATCTCGACACTTTTTCCAGGCACACTGTGCAACCCCCATAGCGCCAACGAATGGATCAAACCTGAAACACTTGACCTGATTTGCATACACCTTGCCATTCGACTTGATTTCCCCAAGACGAAGGTTGGGTGGTGCATTTCGGTCGCTATTTCTGCCTCTTCTGAGAGGGGAAAATTGATGGTTTTTATTCTTTTAAATTGATGGTATTGTACCCTTTTTATTTTATTTTTATTTTTACTGTGATGATGCTTTTACATAGGATGACTTAGTGGCAATTGCCATGCTTTAATTTTATTATGCATACCTGATGACTTTGTTCGTGTTTTTTATCATGTAGCACTGCTTGGTTTTTACTTTAATAATTAATAATAATGTTGGTCAACATATGAATGAAAATGATTACTTTAGTATCTAAGAAAGGCAAGGCTTGATCCTTTAGGTGTTCCATCGTGAACTTAAGTGATGGAATGATAATATTAAGGAATTAGAATATGATATTTTTTGGCTGCGATGGTAAGAGACAAATGCTATCGCCAATGTAGCGTTTATAGCATACAATTTCAGGTAAGGAACTAACTAGTTTGTCATCAATGGTGTTAAGCACAATGTTGTGAAGAAAGGTTGAAAGTGTGCCCACCATTCGTACTCCATTAATTTGAGCAAACAATTTTGTATCCTATTCAAAGTAGGAGGTTTCAAAAATCAAAATAACGGCTTCAATAAGCGTGTCAATACTCCAGCCTAAGTTCTGGAAAGCAGGGGAGCGTGGGCGGTCCGTTTTTTTTTTTTTCGAATTTCGGCAATAATTAGGCCCTGATCAAGACTGGGGAACATCTTTTCTTTATCAAAAGAACAAACTCGAAACAATTGGGACACGTATACCGTGCGATTCGTCAATGATTTTGCGTGCGTTGGGTAGCGTGTGTGGGCCCCTCTGCAAGGGGTTTCAAGGTTGGTCCAATCGTCCTGGCCAATGCAAGATTTGGGGCGTGTTTTCCACTAGTGGTAATCCCGAGTGGGTTTCTCACTTTATGAGTTTTAATCTGGGGGAAAATGCACGAAACAAAGCAGCCGATACAGTTTGCTCGATTTCCTTTTTTTCTACTCAATCATGATATTTTATTTTTTATTTTGGCGGTGTATTTGCTTAAGGGGTTACATTTGAACTCCTCGTATACAGGGTCATTCATTATACTCTTTCAAATAAACAAATTACCCAGGGAATATATTATAATTATATTATATTATATTATAATATTATTATTATTATTATTATTATTATTATTATTATATTATAATATATATTATAGTTTAGAAATTTAAAACAAACAAAAATAAAAACCTACTCACAAAATAAACAAAATGATGAATAAACAAATAATTCATGTAGCATATGGAAAAAGTTCTTATATTCATCTCTCACAATAAATTCGTGTTACTTGGCTACACAGTGTATCTACAGCAAGTTCAGAGAGTCAGAGAGTAATATTAAATTATGAAGTTAAAGTAAATTATATACGCAGTTATGAAAAAACACTTTTCATTGTACTGTATGTCTGCGTGTGGCCAGCACAAACAAGTATTTATGGTATCCATTATTTAAATTACAGAAAAAAACGTCAACTTCGCGATGTAAGGTTTGGAGATCTTACTTGTTTCTTCAAGCATAAGTTCGTACCGTAACTAACTTACTGACTGCTTTTAATGACTGGACCAACCTTCTTAACGACGGCATTCCTGTCGATGTTGCCTTTTTGGACCTAAGGAAAGCTTTTGATGTTGTTGACCATGCCATCCTGCTTAGTGTTTTAGAAAAGGTGGGTTTGCCACATGGACTAATTAGCTGGATTGGTAGCCACTTAAGTAACAGAAGACAAAGAGTGGTCGTGAGAAGCACTTATTCCACCTGGCTTCCAGTGACTTCCGGTGTGCCACAAGGCTCTGTTCTGGAGCCGATCCTATTTCTCCTATTCATTAATGATTTACCAACAGTTGAGGATTCCATATACCTCCTCTTTGCTGATGACCTGAAGTTATACTGGCTAGTCATCAGCGAAGAGGACACCAAAGTTTTCCAAGAAGACCTCCTTAAAATTCATGACTGGGCCACTGCTCATGGCCTGCAGTTTAGCTCCCAGAAGTGAGACATTATGCATCTCGGTCACAACAATGTACGTGCCAATAACATTTTTATTTTTATTTTTATTTTTTATTTTGGTATCTCTACAATGGATCCATCACACAAAAGCGTGACTTGGGTATAATCATTGATGACAGGCTCACCTCCAAGCAGCAAGTTGACGCTGTCATTAATAGATCACGTAGGATGGGAGGCTTTGTACTCTCTGGTTTTACATACCTGACTCCAGCTACTACTGAAATCCTGTACACTACTTTCGTCCGCCCACTCCTGGATTACTGTGTCCAAGTTTGGAGGCCTCACTACCGTATCCACCTCAGCCGCCTCGAACGTGTTCAACGATGGTTCACCAAAAGGTGCCCTGAAAATTAAGCACCTGCCGTACCAAGAGCGACTCAAAGCCTTAAACCTCACCACTCTTGAAGATCGCTACAACAGAGGTGACATGATCCTTGTGTTCCAACTATTCAATCAACTATTGGACATCGACTACGGAAACTTTCTTGATCTTTCTCAAGTTACACACACACACGAGGCCACTGTTACAAACTGCACGGTGAAATCTCACACAACAACACTAGACACTTCTTCTTTACTGAGAGAATTGTAGTGCCTTGTAACACTCTGCCACTTTGAGTAATAACTGCACCTTCCCTATCAAGCTTCAAGGCTCGCTTTGACAGCGTGTAAAGAATGGGGTTGTTTTTTTGTTTTTTTTTTTTTTTTTGGGGGGGGGGGGGAGTTGGCTCATGAGCATGCTCAAGCGAGTTTTTATCTTTTGTATTGTGATTTTTAATATTGTCGGTGGCATATTTTCCCATACTTATTGGAAATTCTTTTTGAAAAGAAACACGTGTGCAGATTTTCTGAATGTTTGTAATAAGTCTTTGAAACATGTTTTGAATGCTGCCAGTACACTAAACTTGCCAATTTTGTATTTGTATTTGCAGATTGACAGCTTTTTGAAGAAAGCTTCCCCACCGAAGAAAAGCAATAATTGGCGACTGAGAACGTATAAGTGGTTTTCTTTTGGTAGCAAATCGAAACTTGACCAGTATTCAAGGGTGATATTTCCTGCAACATTCTTAATTTTTAACATTGTTTACTGGAGTTATTATTTGTCGTAAAATACTGAAAAGTTTTTATTTAGTTTAACGCATTTACTATTTTTATTACATATTTTACTGTTGATGTAAAGAAATCATAAAGAAATAATAAAAGCTATAGTACAAAAATTTCGTATTTGACATTTGCAAGTTTTTAGCCGCTCGCCAAATGATTTGGTCAAGTTATAATTCAAGTTTAAAACTAATTTCCGTTAGCAAACATAAGTAGAGAATATTTCAAAATATGAACTTATATAGACATATTCAGTGTATTAAAGTCTCTAACTATGTTGCGTGTGACGTTTTGTTCATACATCCATCCCCTCCTGGCGCCTGTGGCTTTGGGGCAAAATATCTTTCCCTTCCCGGTTGGTGAGGTGGTACAATAATTAAGGGAAAAAATACAGTTGCTTGCACAAAATTCAACATTCGGTAACTTCCTAAACGACCTAACAGAGCGAACCAAACGCACCACTATTGGTGACAGTTTGGCACATTACCTGCTAATATCCGTGTTGATGCGGCTTGATTGACGTCAACATCGTCAGCGACGAATCCGTTTCGTCAAAACTGTTAGCTCGCGCATGCTCAAACCTCCATCCCAGCAAACCACCTCCCTGAGATGGTTCGCAGTTTGGCATTGCTCTTGCCTGGTCACATCTTTTAGGCAATCCTGGTTAAATCCATTAGCTAGGTCTGGTCGTGGTGAAGGTATGACGTATCAATAAGCTGCTGAGCTCGTTGAGCTGTATTGTAGTTTAGGAAGGTACTGAACGGCTGACGTAACATCACTGCGCACGCGCGACGTCAAGTTTGGAGCCAAACTGTCTGTAACAGTGGTGCGTTCTGTTCGCTCTGTTCGGTGCTTTAGGAAGGTACTGAATGGTTGTTGGGGGGCGGAAGGGATTGAGGTTTAATGGTGCGCCGACATATATGTAGGTTATTAGCGCCAACCTCAGCCGCAGTTGCTACTGAGCTACATATTACAGAACCGCTAGAGGTTTGGGTAGGTTTGACTTGCAGATGGAACATCCAATAGGGTAGTGACACGACGTAGTATTATTGTGTATAACTCTATGGTGGAGCCAGTAACTGGGTTAGCTGCAAGGGGCACTGGTGGGGGAAAAGAGGAGCCTCTTACTGAAGCCAATGCTATTAGACTGCATTTCTTAGGCCTAACACGCGCGATTTTTGTCGATTTATTGGTAGTTACTGACATTTTTGAGCAAGTGGAATCTTTATTTTCCAATTACAACCTAAGCAGCATGTGGGATTGGAGAAAACAACGGTTTTCTAACCCTATGAAATCCACTCTCAAAGCACTGACTTGACTAGAAGTGCCATTGTTTAACCCACCATTTCAATCTAGTGCCCCTTGCGGGTATGTCTCTTGTAACCAATATGACGTCACTTGACACTGCGCTATACAGGACAAAAGTAGTTATATTAATTACAGGATCCCGGGATTGTTTTGATACCTTGGGGATTCCCCCCCCCCCCTGTCCTTTTCAATGACTAAAACGAAATATTCTAGCGATACAGTATGTTATCACAGCACATACAAAAGAATAAAAAATGTAAACTGAAGGTTAGCAACAAACTATATATGTTGTGAGTTTACGATTTGTGGCGGAAGTGAGAGAAAGCTAAAAAAATGTAGCAAAAATAAATTTTGTAAAATTATGAAAAAAAATCATAAAATGATGCAACATGCAGGAGTTAAGCGCTAACCCAGACAGTAATATTTTCTCCTTTATACTGTGCATATGAACGGAACTCCATGTTGATGTATTTTTGACGTATCAACCTTATGTTTGGCGAATACCAAGTTTATGTATACAGGGTGTTTAAAAAAAAACGCTACACGTCGAATTTGTGTAAGTCCAACTACCATTCCCCGTCACTATAACCCTAATCCCTGACCTCAGTAAAGAAATCAAGAAAGTTATTCCTGACCTCAGGAAAGAAGGCTTTTATTTGCTTTTCAAATAAGAACGGAAAAGGTAACAAAAGCATTGGACAACCCTGGTTGGGGGGGGGGGACAAAAAAAAACAATAAAAGCCCTTAATTAGATTTCGAGTTAGAAGGGGGAAAAATTTGTTTGGCCATCAAGCAAAATAGCTAAAATAAAGGCTGGATTCTAAATAAAAACGCAAAAGGAAAAAACGCATGTGGCAACCCTGGTTGATAGTAGGGGGAGGGGGGGGGAAGAAAACAAAACAAACAATAAAAACCCATAATTAGATTTCAAGTAAAAAGAAAAAAAATGTGCATTTACTTTTTAATTTCAAATAGATGCCGGGACTGGGGTCGGTAATGTCGGGCGGAATTAGCTTATGAGATGGGTTGGGGTGAAGGATGGCTCAGTGATGGAACGAAATTACTATTGAAACAGGAGTTGCCATTGATGTTAATTTAATGTTCAGTTTCTAAGATGTTTGGGCTCGCTTGCCATGACATTATCCCTGCCAATAATAATTCTAATGGGATGAGGGTGATTGCAGTGAAAGATTTGGGGCCATGAATAGTTAAATTTGGGTAGTTGGAGGACTAATGGTGGACAATTTCTAATATATTTTCGAAAGGAGGACTTACTTGGTTGCAGGAAAAGAACAGAATGAGGGTTGGGGATTTTGTTACCCTAGCGCTGAGCTATTACATTGTTGGCTAGGCATTGCACCAATTTACAATCTTATATTATAGGGTACACAAGTTCTACATTGTTTTTAACAAATGTTCATGACAATACTGTACAGAGAGTTGTTGGAGGAAAAAGGCAAACTGAGAAAGAGGTCTGCCAGGTAAGGTCGATTGAGTCAAAGTAGCTAAGACCACCGTGAGTGCAACGTCCAGCAGGGCTGACGAGTGTCGGGTCACCATGGCAGATCAATCACTACAGAATGCCCCCCTCCCCCCAAAATGGTTGGCCGAGGTGGCTCCGTACACCGAGTTCTGCAGACGTACCTTGAACGAGAACAGCATTTTAGAAATACATAATAAACATACAACTTTAGTACACAGCCGTGGGTCAGGAGCAAGGAATAAATCTAAAAAGACTTAAGACTTATGAGACGGAGATACGCCAAAATTGTTGCGCACCGTCTGAAGATTAGCTACGACTAAAATAATTATCCTGCTCCACCTAGGTTCCGGCAAATTACTGGTACGGTAAGAACCGTCCAAATACCTAGGGTTTACTATAGGACAGCGTTTATTTATTGAATTCAAGCAGAAGGTATGTTAAAGATTTGACAAACGTTTTTTATTTAAGTAGTGACTGAGGGGCCTTGGACTACGCCCCTTTGCACACGTAAGTCACGGTTCACAAGTATAACTAAAGTGATATACATGTGTCCTCTCAATTCGGCCTAACTGCTGAATCCAAACGCGTCAAAAATAATGCTAATAAGAAAAAGGAAGCATTATGAAGTTGAAATCGCTAAATAAAAGTCGATTCCAAAAAAAAAAAAAGATTGGACTTATAAATCCAACAAGTATGGGGTACAGATCATACCAAATGTGGTAACGAGGGTTACCCGACGAAAGAGTATATTTTAATACTGATAAAAATTATAGCGCTGATATAAGTCAAGTATTAACATTCAATAATCCAGAAAGTGCATTCGTAATTAAATTAATAGTTAAGCAATCGCGGAATTTCATAAATACAAATACCCAAAAGAACGATACGAATAGTACAAAGCATCAAGATATAAACATGTAGTTGGCATCCAGATAAAATAAATACAAGTCATCCATCCACAACAACGATGACAAACCTACGATCAGTCCGTCAATTGTTACAACGCCGGCATTAATGACGTCATGCCATCGTCTCGAAGAAGAAGACCTACCTTATGTGAACAATGCTTCTTCCCAAACAAGAAATCACGCACGTGTCACACAAATTTAGGAAAATGGTAAGATAAATGAGGAGTTACAAGGTTTTAACTGTTGTGTAATGTCAACGAACAACAACTGAGTTACGACAGAATATAATTTCTAACAAGTGTGCAATATATCTATTGTAGTTGGAGTGCAAAGCCAGTCGTGACAAAACGAAAATGTTGGCCATCCGGTACTCAAGAAAATGGCGGGGCGGCCAGACGCAGGGCCAAAATCAACGCAGCATCATTTCTGACAAAAATCATTTCTAACGATGGATAGTTTTAAGCAGTTCTGCCTTGCAGCATTAGAATTAAATTTGCGCTATATTGTAAAAATGGGACGTATTTATATTTTAATAAGTTAGGATTACAATTATTACAATAAGTAGCCTATTAGTATTTGCTATATTTTTCAGCACTAATCAAAGGCATTTTTTTTAAGGACTTGGGTTACAGCTTCAGAAAAGTAAAATCGGCGGTTTTTTGTTATAAATCCACGTTGTTGGATGGTTTTTCTTTGTTGTATTTTCTAACGGTTCGGTGTTTAAGGTCTGACTTCCGCATTATTTGATTTAAGGCCAACATTTTAATGGTTATGAAATTATCGTCTCTTTTTTTTCTTTTTTTTTTTAATCACAGGAGTGCATAAACAGGTACAGTGTGCCAGAGTACAGTATATTAGCTGAAGGGCTTTAAGATTCAAAAATAATTTGGAAGTCTTCAATGCATAATGTAATTCCCGAGTGGCAAGTTAACGTTTCCGATTATAACGGTAGTTTTGAGGAATTAATCGCGGGAGCGATTAAAGTACGTAGCCACGAGTGGATTTTGGGGGAAAAAAGTAGTAAAAGGGCAATTATTGAATTAGTTAGGCTATTAAAGTAAACCGATTTGTTTTTAGAAGAATAAATCGAAATAAATAAGTCTCATAGTTGTAAGCCATTGCTTTAATAAACACATACCGTAACCATTTTAAAATTTTGTGTGAAATAATAAATTATAAGCTTGTATGAATGGCATGTTACAATTTAGTGTGAATTAAACAGATTCTAATGTTACTAGTGGTGTGCAGTTTTGCAGGTGAATCCGGACGAAGTCCAGCGAGACAAGTTTCAGTCTAGGTGAGGCTCGAAAAATTGAGCAGTAGCTAATTTTTTTCATCTTAAAGTAAAGGCGCGAAAGCAAAGATGAAGACGAAGAGATACAAGTTCCAGGTTGCTCTGAATTGTACATTTATTTTACAGGTTCAACGATCAACAAGACTGATTATGACAATGACTTTTTTTTTTATTATACCACCAGGCAAGGAATGGATTGTGAAATGTATGGCTGTTGGTTAGATAGGAGTGTTATTTATGTACAGCTAGGGCCATTGTTTTTAACGACAAATTTTCCGGACTTTCCCTTTGGCTCAAACAATAAGTAAATAACGAAATTAACAGTATTTTTTTTTTCAAAGACGCAAACAGAAATGTTAGGTTATATATATTAACGATCAGCTATGCATTTTAAAATTGTGAAGTGCATCCAGTCAAGAGCAATAAAACGATTATTATTTAAATGCAGGTTACACAGATTATGAAATGTTTGAAAAACACAACCCACACTACATTAATAGCTTTCAAAATTTAAGCATTTTATCGAATTAGATACCAATAAGTCATACTTTTCTAATTATAGACTTATTACATGATGGAAAAGGGACAATACTTGCCATAGCTTGGTGTAGCCGCAATTTCATGTTTGTAATCGTCATCTTTTGTTTTGGTCTGAATGGATTAACAAAAAAGGTTCGGATTTCGCTTTAAATGCTTAAAACCGGAATGTATAGTGAAATTTCTTTCAATGGTTAAGGGAATATTTGAACTGTCACTAAATTGAAAATCACCACTGATCGAAATTTCCCATAATTTTTTTACTTAAACACCATTATATAAATATCTTAATTGTTTGCAAATGAAATAGATGCCGTTACGGCTTTTAACGGTTGTTCAAATAATTACTAATTATCACATCTTGGTGTGTGAAACATGATCATTAAAAATTGACAAACTCAGCAGTAGGGCAACGGTCATTTTTCACCTAAACGAGCATTAGCTTTTGCTCATCTTAAGAAACAATTGTTTCAGTACCAGAGTACAGTTTCTTAAATTAATAAATATAACGCCGTACATATTTTTACAAATCCCAATAAGCTTTAAAATTCGTCTCGTATAATTTGCAAGTAATGCTCTAACTTCCTTGTAGCCAAATGAAAATACGTGGTGTTACTTTTCAATTACGAATCGAACTTTCGGTATTTATATTAAATTGCTTTTTAATTCAAACAGTAAAAGCTATCCACAGGTTCAATTGCTACCGCTCTATAAATAACTACAGTGTGTTAACTAAATTCTAACCAGCTGGGTCAAGGGACAAATAAGAATTTCACAGCTCACTAGTCAAAACGGGGTTAGTTATTTGCCAAACGAAAGCAAAACTTAACGTTTTGACAAAATTTGGGCGGGTTGGAAAATCAGTGGGGCTTCAAGGACCCATCAATAACATCAACAACAATTCTTTCAGACCTGCCTCCGGGTCTTTGTGCTTCCATGCTGATTATTGTCGCACTCAGACAATCAGTGCAATCATCAGCTATACAGCTAATTAACACTGGCACGGATACGCCACCGAGAATAACCAATTTAAACTGGTCGCCTTCCTATTGAACTGCTGCGCATGGTATCAACAAGTTTGCTGGAGTCCTGCAGAACTGTGTTAATGGGAGATATTAACCCGAGTTATTGACAAGTACCTTCTCTTCCCGGAAATCAAAATGCAAACTTAAAGGGGGTCATAACTAGGTCCAAATTCAAAATTGGTTATTTCTATTAGTACAGGGGTTATCCAAATGAGTTGTTAGGGTCCCTATGCGATCTCACACTTAAAACCAAACAGATGAACCTATCTGTTAGGATGGGGTCCAAAAGTCTTCAGCTTTTAACTAACTGTCGTAAGTGACAAACTAATTGTGTCCAAAAATAAACTTTTAGTCATTATTCACCAAAATTAAACTTGGTTATAATGGTTAGGAAAAGAAAGACTCGTTGCTGTCTGGCGCGATTTGACGCAGTCCCAATCAGCATTTTAACATTCCTAGCACGATTTAACGCTGTCCTAGATAATAAACAAGACATGCGTCCCGTTTGAGCCTTTATTGCTTTAATTTTGAATTCTTACAAGACACGTAAACCAAATTGGCGCGAGTTAACACTTAAGACCCAAATAATTTCGTGTCAATAAAACTGAAAGTATGGCGTTTAAATACATTATACCGTTCATGTACAAATTCAAGGGTCTTTAGCGAGAGTTGACATCGATCTAAGGCTTCCTTGTGCTTACACATTATACAGTTAAATGCCCATATTTTCAGGTGTTATAAAAATTAACTAAACTCAATTAATTTTATTCACTCTGCTGAAGTTAATGGGTGGATTATCGGATGAAAGGGAGGTTCGGGTCTCTAAACGTGTGGTGTCGTTTTATGCTGGTGTTTGGCCAGACCACACAACATGATGAGTATCGAATTTTATAAGCTAATAAATAAACCATGCAGATGAACTTAAAAACCAAATAATTAAAATCAATTTAATGCAATTACATACAGAGAAGGCAACAATTTCACCAACCTAGATACTTCAACGCTCCTTATTAAGGCCGCCTGGACTGGCAATAAAAAGTAGATATCAGACGATATCGCCAAATATTTTGCTCATTCGAGGAATCTGCCGAATTAGGTAAACTCTCCAGGTATCTCGTCAATTACTGGCCGCAAGTTAGAGATATGCTGGAATCCTTTTTGTAGGAGACCAGTGGATACTTCCCTTACCTTGTACACTTGTGGCGAGATTTTCTCTGCAATTGTGTACGGGCCTGTGTATTTTTGTTGCATTTTTGCAGCAAAATACGAGTGTTTGTGGGAGATAAAATGCCCACGTACCCAGACACGATCACCTACGGCGAATTCCAAGGTTTAGGTATTCGAGCATTTAGTTTGGCGTATTCATACGCCCGATCTGATTGGCGTAGCCGACGTACTCGTGCTAAGGCTTTCCTTAAATTACTAGTAAGCGTGACAACCCATAAGGGAAGGGGTCGTTCCAGGGCATCAGACATGGGGGGTTCTGTGCCAATATCCAGCTCTCTACCAAAATTTAAGTATGCCGGGGTGTATCCGGTCCTCGAATCGATCGAGCTGTTAATAGATAGCATGAATAATGGCAACTTCTCATCCCAATCTCTGGGATTGCCCTCACAAAATTGTGCGACCATCCGACCGAGCTTCCTGCATTGGAGCTCAGCTGGACTGTTGGACGCTGGATGGTAATGGGTGGTAACAGCTTGTTTAATTTCAAAACGCCTGTAGAATTCCGTGCTAATTTGGCCAGTAAATGATTGTGCATTGTCAGACACAATTTTCCTCGGTATCCCGAAAATGGGAAAAACCCGGTTTATCGATAATGTAACAAGCGTTTTCGAATCAAACTTTTTACAAGGAAAACATAACAAATAGCCGGTAAACAAATCTGAAACCACCAGAATATTACGGTTCTTACGTGGACTCTTGGTCATAGGAAGTCCCTGTTTCCAATCTAAATGTAGCGTGTGGAATGGATAGATTAGGGGGATGGTTTGCAATCTTCCAAGGGTTCGTAAGCCATGGCCTTTATGAGTTTGGCACGAATGACATGTTTTGACGAACCTATGTGTTAATTTGCTCATCCTTGGAAAGTACATTAGCCTTTGCAGGCGTGCTAAGGTTTTTCTAGCACCAAAATGGCCTCCCACAACAGTGCTGTGATTCAGCTCCAACACGTTCCTCTGTAAATTGCGAGGAATAAACATTTTTAGATTGGACGACTCAGAGGGGTCGTCCGCAAGTTCGTAATAGATTACACCGCTTTGGTGATCAAAGATACATCTGTCCAGATATTTATCTACAAATCTCTGTACAGCAACTGAACTTGCTTTCCAGGGTTCCCCCTGCAAAGCGAGCGCGAGTGTTTTCATAAATTCGTCACGTTGGGTCTCTGCCACAATCATTTCCACTGTTACCTGTGCAACCTCGATGTTACAGTTGAAACAGTCGTTGTTGAAGACATAAAATGGATGATTGACATATTGGGCAATTTGACTTCTACTAGTGGCGGATTTATCCGACCTTCGTCAGGAGGTGAGGTTCCTTCATACATACGAGACAAACTATCAGCGGGTGCATTAAACCGGCCGGGTTGAAAAACCAACTTGGCCTCTAATGAAGACAAGAATACTAGCCATCGAGCAATGCGCCCTCTGGTGTTTTTCTTGACGTCCATTAGGGTTAGCGGATAGTGGTCTGTTACGAGAAGTATATCTCCTCCTTCTACAAGGTGGCGCCATTTTTTCAATCCAAAAATTAACCTTAAACACTCACGTTCAGAACAGGAATAACGAGATTCAGCTGCTGACAGTCTCCGTGATGCCATGTCCACGGTGACAGTTTGGTCGCTGTCTGTTGCTTTTTGGCATAACAAACAACCAATGCTAGTTCCGCTCGCGTCTCCGTACAAAATCCACTGCTTAGCTGGGTAAGGGTGGGATAGAATTGGCGCGTCCAATAAAGCACTTTTAATGTTATTAAACGCCTCATCTTCTCTAATACCCCACGTGAGTTGCTTTTGTTTACTACCACGCAGTATATCTGTCAATGCGGAGATTCGCTCGGCAAATCTCGGCACAAACTTTCTGAACCAAGACGCAAGGCCTACGAACTTGCGTACCTCTTTTACAGTTTTTGGCACAGGCCAAGTTTGCAAAATCAGTACTTTGGCTGGGTTAGCTATAACACCATCATCCGTCACCAAATAACCTAGGACCAATAGTTCCTTAATGCAAAACTCTGTCTTCTGAAAGTGTCCTGATAAGCCTTCTTCACCCATCATGGACAAGCAAGCGTCCAGACCTATCAAATGATCGTTCCAAGCCCTATTGCCAACGCTAAGTCATCCACATATGAAGTGGCTCCTAGGTGGCTTATAGGTTTGACGCATTGCGTCATAGCACGACAAAAATGTGCCCCAGCATTCCGGAGCCCAAATTGAGCACGAAGCGGAATGTACTGAGCATCAGTTGTTACAAACGATGCCTTTTTACCACTCTCGGGGTCGAGGGGTACGTGCCAATAGCCATCACGAAGATCAAAATTTGATCGATAGGGACATTTGTCGTAACGTGCTATGAGGGAATCAATGAGTGGCAGTGGGAATTTGTCCCGTGGGCAGGATTTATTGAGAGGGACAAAATCTATCACCATCCTTGTCCGTCCGTCTTTTTTTGCCACCAGAAAAAACGGACAACAATGTTTACTGAAACTCGGAACTATTACTCCCATGTCAAGCATGTTTTTAATATGCTCAGCGACCTGCTGTCTGCCTAAATAGCTAAGGGGATAGGGACGGCAGGCTACTGGAGGAGCTCCTTGAGTATCAATCACCATATCTGGGCAATGCTTAAATTTACCCACTCTGGTAGAAAATACATGACGATAGGAAGCTAGTAAACAGAAAAGTTGTTCTTTCTGCTCGCCATTTAATATAACAATTTTGTCAACTTTCTCTCGGATCTCCTCCAAGGTTGGATGTAGCTCTGCGCTGCCAACAATAGCACCTACAGTTGGGGGAAGGACGCGCAGGGGATTGCGACGAAGAGCATACACGTCTCCTTTGTAAGGATGCCAAAACCAATAATTCTTTTTAAAATTCAAAATCATGCCTGACCAAGTCAAAAAGTCTGCACCAAGAATTATTGGCTGAATAGCATTTGGCATCTCGATAAATGGGTAAATAAAATAATGGGTCTTAATTTGGATAGGAATTACGAAAAACCCAGGGCAAACTGCCCAGCGACCATCAGCGTATCTTATTCAATACTCCCTTTTTCTAAATTTAAAACCCAAACTTACAAGGTCGTCTGTAAACCTTCGTGAACAAAACTTAAGCTTGAGCCTCCGTCTAAGAGAGCGTCAGCAATTTCGTCCCCAATTCGCACACCAACGTAACCACAAGGGCTATTTTGGGGCTCATTAGGTCCATCAACTATTTCAGGGAGTTCGAAATAATCTAGTTTTTTGGGTCGCTCTGCTTGATATTCTCTTGGTATTCGTCGAGGATCGTCAGGTAGCTGGCCCCCGTACCAATAATGTTGCGGCGACGGTACCACATTACCAGCTTTAGCGGGGCGCCTTAAACATTTGGTAGGCCGGAGCGTTCGGGTTAAGGCCAGAAGTAGTTTGGGGAATCTGACTAACATTGTTTCTGGCCAAATTTCTGCTGTACTCGACTCTTAACTCGGGGAACTTAATCCAACAATGTTTAGCTGTATGGCCTACCTTGTAACATTCACTGCAAGTTATCATTTGTCTCTGCGGCCTAACTGACTCTTTCTGATCTAAGTTAGCAAATAATGAAGTTGATTTGGGCTTGGTTTCAACCACTTGGGCCGACTGATTTGGTTCAATGCTAACACCTGGCTTTAAGTTTGAAATTAGCTTAGGGATTGAAAGGTTGCCAAGCCTAATTGCCTCAGTTATCTGATTAGTCTGATGACAGCTATTTGAGTCATGTGTTGTGCTATTATGCAGCTGACAAAATTTCTTGGTAATAGCAGGGGCCGCCACTGCAACTGGGTTGAGTGCTGGAACCTTTACATTACTACTTGACCGTGACACATTCGGGTTAGTCGCGTTTGGTGAGTAAGCAATTGCGTTACTAGTTGCTAAGGGGTTAAATTGCATTTTTGCATTCAAGTAAACTTCCATTTTAGTTGCATAATTGTAGAAATCAATTAAGGTTGAACTATCCCCTTGACATGCATAGGGTTGGAATCTCTCGCTTAAATTCTGCTTAATGATTTCCACAATTTCTTCCACAGAGTAACTATCATCCAGCTGTTGTGTGATAGCCTCGCAACGTTTAAAAAAAGCTTGGAAGCCCTCATTAGGCCCCTGAATAGTCGTTCTCAAGGCTACAATTAAACGACGGTTCTTAGATGGTGGATGGAAGGTATACCTAAATGCAGTTGTGAACTCCTTATAAGTACTGAAAGGTGGATGCTGCTTAAACCACATGTAAGCCTCTTCAGTTAAACACAAGGGTACACACATAGATAAAAATTCGTCATCCGAATAACCTTTTATTTGTTTTATCTTAGTTAACTCTGTTAGAAACGTAAAGGCTGTGGTTGAAGATGACAACCCAGAATATTTAGGCGAGTCCACAGGTTTCATTTTAATGTCTATCCCCTTCGACTCCCTAAGCAACAAGTTGGGTTTACTAGGAACCTGTAAATGGTTAATTAAGGGATTTAGAACAGTTTCAGGATTAATGAAAGGTTTAATTATGCTCTCCTTTTTTGAGACCTGCAACTCTTTAAGGGCCTCCGTCATTTTCCTAACCTCAGCCTTTAAACTTTTCATTTCTTCTCTTACTGATTCAGTCCAAGAACTCTTAGTCTTAACAGAGCTGGAACGCAACTTGCTTACTTTACTGTCTACTGATTTTTAAGTTTTCAGAAGATAGTGAGCTTGATGATGTTGGAGCAACATGTTTAGAAGTTGGGGGTACCTCACCAGATTTTTTTAGTTTAACTGCGCCCTTTTCTACCCTTGTAAAATCATGAAAAGGAAAATATTTAACCAATTCATCTGGATATCCACTAGCTTTTTCTCCCTTATCCAGCAGAGTTAATGATTTAGCCTTTAAAAACTTACTAGTAGCAACTGGAGCATTTAAACCAATTGGTTGACAAGATTGTTCTCGTAAAGGGCCAGTTAAACTAATATTTCTAGGGGGTATCCTTAATTCTACATCACCACTTACGCTGTTGTTCACCCAGTCCACACATCTACTCCATCTCTCATGGTCAGTTGCAGAAGAACTAACACTTGGGTTTTTATTTTTCCTACTATCCGTTGGTGGTAAGGATGCAGAAACTCTGGGTGGTGCAGTCAACCTCATTGGTGGAGTCACTGGAACCTTTCTTGAATGTACTACAGGATTGGACCTTCTCTTGGGTTCGACCACTCCATACTTTGCGGCAGGTAGAGATTCAAGAAGCTTATTGACTTGGTCTTCAGTTAAATTTAAACTAAATTGGTCAGTCTTGCTTCCTTCTTCAGGTTCCACGTCTCTTGAACAGCTAATGGATAAATCATCAGAAGAGTTGGAATCAAGATTTACTAAATCCGGAACCGTCTGGCAGTCTCGAAATTCCTGTCCACTAGCTTGTTTTCTTAAGAAATTTCTACTTGGTTCAACATCAGGCTCACTTGGTATATCTTCATCCTCATCATCGAATTCTACATATTTACCAGGCTCAACTTCAAACACTCTTCTTACAACCCTTGTTATTTTTTTACAGCAACTTTCCTCTGCGACTTAGAATGCTGACTAAAGAAGGCATAGTGTTTTCTTCTTGGACTTGAATTGTGCTTGGCCCTGGTAAAAATTGCTGCTGTTGGAAGTACTTCTCCAGCAAATGACGTCTGAATTCATTGTTCCTTTTTTGGTTTTCCATGACTCCCTCATCGTGTAGCCTTCTAACATTGAGTGGATGGTTATAATCGTCAATTGAGTGGGATCTTCTGACAAAAGCTTGAAGTATAGAAGAATCAATACGGTAGTCTCCTCCTGGCACAGTTGCATTATGAAAATCTGAATAGAATGGGTTTGTTGCCTCGAATTCTACTGGAAGATTGACATCTGAAAACATGCCAAAATTAATGGACTGGCCTTCTCCTGACATTTCTTCTGGGGACAACACTGCAGGCGATTTGACTTGCTCTTCATTTTGCAAAGCAATTAAACTCTCCTCAGCCTGATTTCTTCTAAATATTACCTCTTCTCCCGGTGTAGAGACTGCAACTGGCTTAAACCCTTGAAGCTTTTCACGGGTCTTGGTAGGACGAAAATTATAACGATTCACATCTTCACTCATTATTGAAGTGGCAAAAAAAAAAGTGGCTTCACAAACTGGGAGGAATCTGTACTTCCGTATTGATAAGCCAGGCTGATAAAAGTTACCTTTTTTGGTTTTTACACGTTTTGGCCTAAACTTTCACTTTCCAACATCTTATTTTTCTGTTTAGCTGATGCACCAAAAACTGCAGGGACTGGGGTCGGTAATGTGGGGCGGAATTAGCTTATGAGATGGGTTGGGGTGAAGGATGGCTCAGTGATGGAACGAAATTACTATTGAAACAGGAGTTGCCATTGATGTTGATTTAATGTTCAGTTTCTAAGATGTTTGGGCTCGCCTGCCATGACATTATCCCTGCCAATAATAATTCTAATGGGATGAGGGTGATTGCAGTGAAAGATTTGGGGCCATGAATAGTTAAATTTGGACAGTTGGAGGACTAATGGTGGACAATTTCTAATATATTTTCGAAAGGAGGACTTACTTGGTTGCAGGAAAAGAATAGAATGAGGGTTGGGGATTTTACCATATTGTTACCCTAGCGCTGAGCTATTACATTGTTGGCTAGGCATTGCACCAATTTACAATCTTATATTATAGGGTACACAAGTTCTACATTGTTTTTAACAAATGTTCATGACAATACAGTGTACAGAGAGTTGTTGGAGGAAAAAGGCAAACTGAGAAAGAGGTCTGCCAGGCAAGGTCGATTGAGTCAAAGTAGCTAAGACCACCGTGAGTGCAACGTCCAGCAGGGCTGACGAGTGTCGGTTCACCATGGCAGATCAATCACTACATAGAAAGAGACAAGAAAACATTTATTTGGCCTTCAAATAAAATAGCTAAAAGAAATGCATTTACAGTATTTAGATTTAAAATACCAATTCGCAATAGGAAAGTATTCATGCCTTAAACACGAAGATGATTCCGATCGACACATTCAGTTCTGTGAGGAATTCCTAGATTTCAAATAATAATAAAGCAAAAGAAAACGCGCATGTGGAACCCTGGGGAGGGGGGGGGGGAACTTTGCCACGGTCCCTCGTCCCATTGCCGGACCAGATAAGCTAACCTCTAGAAAGCTGACGTTTGACATTTTGTTTCAAACCAGTTATTGGCGGAGCGAGCGAGCGAAACGAGCGAAGCGTAGCCTATAACGAACACCAAATTGCAAAATGTTGGTTGGTTGGTCCGTTGGTCTGTTGGTTGCACATTTTTAGTCTGGGTGGAGCCCAAACGAAAGATCGGATTGGAATGAAATTTGGTACAACGCTTGATACCCCAAACAGTATTGCTGAGACAAAATTTGACGTAAATCGAACAATTATTACGGGAGAAATAACAAATTTTCGAATTTATTTCTAACACTCACCATTGTAAATTTGGAATCGTGAATAGTTAAGGAATTCCGACGAAGCATAAACTGTGCTGTTGGTAATCAAGTGAACTTTAAAAAAAAAAGCCAAAATAAATCATCGTAGCTTCCTTACAGCTAATAATCTTTTTTGACATAACTCAACGAAATAATAACATTCGATCATAACAGTTTAACCACTAGAGGAAGACAAGCAAATGGGAAACAAACCAGAAGGATTCGTTAACGACTCACATTCGTTTCATGTAAAAAAGAATGCTTGCAGGAATTCAGCCAACATGGCAACCAAAGTGGCGTTGACGCTATCAACGGGAATCTCAAATTTGAAACATCAAATCGCCGCTGCAGGAGGAAACCGTTCATATAATACGACAGACACAGCAGACCACGTATTTATATCACAACACAGAACAATAATTTGGCTTCGTATTGTAATTTCAAGATTCCTAGATTGCTATGGCAACTACACTCTCCATCCCGTGTTGCCAGAATAAATAGGCCTAACATCGAACCCAATAGGCCTAATTTCTTTACTGTTGTCGCTTACGAAACTAAAACGGAACTAACAATTTGACTTAAAATTAGGATTTAGAATTATTTAAATTCTATGTTCACAGCCAAGCTAACACCGGCTGATCAACAATTGTAATAATTCCAATTAAAAAAAAATTAGCGTTTGGCGTTGCAGTACGTGCCAGAGGTGTGAGCTTCAACATTGTCGTAGAAGGCAGCGTAGAGAGCCGCGGATGTTTCGAATCTTTTGATTGTTGTGAAGTACTATCGTTACTGGTGATTGTTTAGCTTGCAATTAAATGCTTTATTGTTAATATTTTAAATCTAGGAAAGATATTCTGCAATAAATATAAACAATGTAAGCATTATTGACGGTGGCACGTTCTTTGCCAGCTTTACCACGGCGGCACGTTCTTTGCCAGCTTAACCACGGCGGCTAACGTTGTATTTTACAACGGCGGCTAACGTTGTATTTTACAACGGCGGCGACGGTGCAAAGAGGCTGCAAATAACGAAACGGATACTAAATATGGGTGCAAACGAAAGTATCTTCAAATTAATATGAAACGTAGCCTAGCTAAAATGTAAAAAACACCAGCAAAAAGCTTCAGCTCAACTGTAGCCGAATGAATATTGCCCCGAGCTTTTTAAGGACCATTAGCGAACATTGCACAGCCATTATAATGAGAGGAAATACAAATTTAAAATAAATTTTTCTTCGCTCCGCCTACAATAGGCCCAAAGCCTGTTTCCTAGTAATGTAAATTAAGTCCATCATTAAGGTTTAGAGACAAAGAAAGATGTTCCAGGTGATTGAATCACGAACGAAGGTGTTTGAACTGGTAACAGGATAATTCGTCCCCGGACATTTCGTCCCCGGACAAGTCGTCCCAAAAAGTTCGCCCCCGGACATTTCGTCCCTGGACATTTCGTCCTGAATTTTGTCCCCGGACAATTCGTCCTCTATTTTTTTATAATAGTTTAGATATGTGCCTCTTATACTTTTATTTTCGTAGAAGTTAAAGGTACATTCTTTCCTGTTGGATTTTCTGTGTGGGTCGGCTTTGCAACATTATTACTTCAGACGCATCTAAATGTTGCAAAGGCATTCATTTTCCTACTTTTTCCTCTCGTGAGAAATATTTCCCGTGTAAATGTTCCAAACGTTATTTCGTGCAGGATGCTCGAATATAGTGAGACAGTATATCCTTTTAATTACGGCCCACATGTTATTAGGTATTCATTCGGGTGTGCAATTTGTTTTTTTCTATTGTTTTAAGCAGTCCTCGTGTAACAGCATGAGTGGATAGATTCTTTGGGTGAGTTTACGTCAGTAGAACCAGGAGTTAATAAATGCATAAACGTTCGTAGGACGTGGGATTAAAAGGTGTCAGCTTTCTGGAACAAGCATGAACTGTCGTGGAGTCAGAAAGCAAAACACGTGATTTCACCCCAGTCGGCCTCGGCTTGAAGTAGCCGTCTGCTTCACCGCGTTACGCTTGTAGAACGCTGTTGCACGAGCACTTTGTTGCACGCATGCCTGACAGAATAGTAGCACGAGTGGTACTTTTGACACCTATTGGGTTAAAACCTATGTAGCGTATTTTGAACGTGAGATATCCCAGAAACTACAGCTACGATCAGTCGATCAATAACTGGCCACATGGGGGAGAGATGGAACATGCGGTAATGTTATCATGGACACTTCATCGAGCCCTCCGTGGCACCTCTTTTATGTCGCTCCTGGTAGAACCTATTTATATTGACACGTAATGGGCAACAATTTTAGTTCACAGATTGCATCTGGAGGGCGCCACGAATTCTAAACGCGAACTTTGAAGTTTGATATTTGCCGGTCGTTGGTCGGCTTTTAGGTTAAGCAGCCTTCAGAAAAATTTAAGGACTTTTTTTTATTATTTATGGTTCGTGGTTTGTAACTTCTGCTTCGTCAAGAAAATTATGAAAAAAAAAATGGGGGACGAATTGACCAGGGACGAACTTTGGGACGAAATGTCCGGGGACGAACTTTTTGGGACGTATTGTCCGGTGACGAAATGTCCGCAACTCGTTCGAACTGCCCTCCTCTAGCAACGATACACTCACCACATCTGCTTTCCACACCTAAGCATATTCACCTGCAGAAGTCAGGAGTAAATGTCTCAAATGCAGCAGTAATGAGAACCTGCAGTGTTGCAATATCCTGGGCTGGTTGAATGTACACCAAATCCCGTACTATTCCCCACACATTTTGAATCCAAGTACTGTGAAAGCCATTATTTTAGCTATTTTGCTTGATGGCCAATTAAATGTTTTTTTTTTCTTTTTACTTGAAATCTAATTATGGACTTTTATTGTTTGTTTTGCCCCCCCCCCCCCCCCCCAACCAGGGCTGTCACATGCTTTTGTTACTTTTCGGTTCTAATTTGAAAATGCAAATAAAAGCTTTCTTTCCTGAGGTCAGGAATAACTTTCTTGATTTCTTTACTGAGGTCAGGGATTAGGGTTATAGTGGCGGGGAATGGTTGTTGGACTTAGAAAAATTCGAATTCGGCGTGTAGCGTTTTTTTTGAAACACCCTGTATAATTTGCACGACAGGACTACAGAAAACTACAGGAACACCAGCGATTTAAACTTCTTGTGTCGAGAATATAAATAAGACTACAGAGATGACAAAGGTCTATTTCTTTTTTTTTTATTATCATAATTCAGTTTATACATTTTCCAAATTTTAACATTTGACATTATATAATAATTGTTTTAAGAGATATCTTTAGGTGCATTTAGCACATTTTCTCTCCCGAAAATCCATGGGTTGTGGCTGTTACAACCCTGGAATTTTTGAAAAAAAATCAAAACTTATGGAACATAGGGATCTAGACATAAAAGGTCCCACTGACAGATACGAATCTCACAAACACAAGAAAACGCTCCAGATTTAAATTTTTACCCGCAATGTTTCAGCCTTGATCACCGAAAAATGACAGCACATATACTTATGAGAATTAAAACAAGAAACAAACAGCATAAACATCTGCCTGTGGTCCTTACAAAAACGATGATAACAAAAAAAGAAGTGCCTGAGAGAGCTCCAGTCAAACACTCCGATCTTGAATATGGGGATCTATATAACACATTTATAAAAAAGTGGAAAATAAGTGAATTTAAGCCTCGTTAAAAAAAATTCCGTTTTGCAATGCTGGTTTCCCATCAAACTCCTAGTCACCTCATATCATTCAGTTTAGAAAATTCCTGCATTGGTACTTACATATGAAATTATACGCCAAACCTTTACATTATTTGCTAATGTTGCACGACACTACAGCACTTGGCCGGTAGTGCACCGGGCTAAGGTTATTGGGATTTAGCGATTCTGTGAGATGAAATTTCATTCGGCATTTTTAACTGATCGATAGGCAAAAACCTTTAATTGATCAGCGTTGTGTGTGGATTTTCAATAAGTTAACAGGATCTGTAGCAGGATTTTATTTTGAAGCATGTTTTTGAGACGCTCTTCCCGTAAACTGATAATTATCAAAAGTACGCGATGCCAACACTACAGTACACAATGGTAATATCATTCACAATGTTTCACTTAAAAAAAAAGATTTCACAAGTTAGCTATTTATACTTTTTAGGTCATCTTATGGGCTTTGCGCTAGCCTTGTGCAAGCAGTTGTGTCGCATAATTCGTGTGCCAGAACACCCTTCCATCATTTACTTCACACGTCAATTTCAACCTGCCATCGCCATACTACCAAACCCAAAGACCCGTCCCTCCAAGAACACCGTGTCATAAGCAAATTCCTGGAACAAAAAAACTCAATTTATGCTCAAACTTTCTCACTTTTTGTCTATTCTCGGCAAAGCCTTCCTTCGCCCACTTCTCGAGTTCTACTCAAAATTCATCTGGCCCTTACCAACACTATTTTTGCCTCTTTTTGTCGTTAGAGTGTCGTTCACTTAAGGATTATTCTTACGAGGACCTTGTATACCGTGCCTAAAATCTGTTGTAAAAAAGATTAAAACTTGAGTGATATCGCTGTGACTTACGAAATTCTCGGTAAACTGTAGTAGGACTTACACTACTTAGGTACGTTTCTTTTAACACATGAGATCACGCTTTTCTGCAAACGCCTTCTAAACTATTAGGCCCCACTTTTGCACTCAAAGAATCGTTTCAGTTTTTGGCAATTTATTTCTTCTACCTAACTCTTTAAATTCGAATTCTTTTAAGACATGTTTCGATCGCTTCTTGCGGTATTTTTTTTGGAGGGGAGGGAGGCTGAGCATTTTCTTGATACCCTTTGGATCGGTACCAACAATTTTACATTACATTATAGTAAAAGGAGGATGTCGGAACATTAAGCACAAGTTATTGAAAATTGTTACTATACTGTAACAGTTAGTACGACACGACCCCAAATACCGAGTTTCGTAGGTCTTTGTCAATTCTGGGGGAAGCTATAGGGTTTCAAAGTTTGTCGTTTAAAGCAACATACCACCTGCCTTATAACAGCTACGCGCCGATTGCATCCGCGCACTTACTATTGTCAAGGCCAACTGAGACAGTAGCTTCGTTACTCCCAGCGAAAAACGAAGCTACTATCTCAGTTGGCATTGCGCCTAATAGAAAAAGCCAGCGTGAACGCATTAATTGTGTTGTCACAAACCGGAATGATTCTCGTATTTTAAAATCACAATTTATAATTTTCTAGGCTAGTGTCTTCAAACTCTGCTTCGGCGATCTGTTGGAATAATTAATTTTAATTTTTACCGCATTAGTCTTTTAGATGTTGATCTCATGGTAATTATTAGAAAATTAGTACTTGCACACACATAGACGAAACTTCATGATTATTGAAAGCGCGCAAAGCATTATATTCGTGTAGGATACAGTATATAAAGTTAACAATTATTCAGTAGAAAATCTCCTAGACGCCACATTTTAAAACGGATTTTTACCGAGGGATTGACTAACGGTAAGTAAATAGACCTTTGGGGCCATAGTTGATGTGGTGGATCGAGAAAAATGGCGCTGAGTGGACCCTTTAACATGGAAGTTCATGCTGAGGCTTACGTACGGACCGCGATTAGAGGTTAAAGCTATTTCAAATCGCCTTTTAGAATTAAAGTCAGACTGCCTCATCAGGGAATTTAATCCTTGACCTTTGAGACCATAAGCGTACGCACGTGCGGGGGAAAGGGGGGGGGATCTCCCTGCTTTAAATAAATAGATAGAAATAAATAGACATAAATCGCTGGAAATAATATTAAGGAAAATTGAAAATAAGCCAACAGCGAAAATCATACACGTAAAAAAATACGCTTTTTGTGTAAAAAAAAATATTCTGGGCTGAATTTTAACATTTGTTTAAATGTTCACCAGGCATACCTTTTTAAAAAAAATAAAAATAGAGCAAAAATATTTAGAGGGCAGTGCCTAAAAAACATCAATTCAACTTTTCATGGCCTAAATAGTGTCCACTTAAAAAAATTCTTCACCCAAAACAAAATGTTCTCTTTTACTAACGGTGTTTCCCTGTCCTTCGGAGGTCTACGCCATACTGACTCGACTTCTATTTGTATTTATTTATTTGTAGGGTATGTACAGGGTGGACCATAAAAAACTGAGCAGAAAAATTTTACTAAGTCCAAACTTTTTTGTTAGCACTGTCCAGAACCGTAAAGAGACTTTCTACCACTGAAGGGAAAATTGACAGTTTGCAAAAACTGCTTAACAAGCCTGTAAAGGTATTATTTACTGAAAAAATATATAAAACTACTTCCCAGCTTTGCAAGGAAAATTATATCCTGACATTCAAGCAGTTGTTTGGTTACACCATTTTAACTAGAAATTACTTTAAGAAAGAACTTAAGGAAACTGTAAAGAGGAACGTTAGATATAATAATGATTGGCTATTCCTACGGAAAAAGGTGTCAGGCTTATGTAATTCCAGCGATGTTTAACACGCTGCCTAGTAACCTTAGGGAAATTCCTTATTATTCGACTATGATAAGGAAAATTAAAAACTGGATGATCATGACTTCTTAGTGTTGTAACATTAGTGGCGGTTATTTGAATTACGTTTGTATTCTGTTGGATTTAGTTGGTTATTTAATGGTAATCTAAGTACTTTTAAATTTTAGTCTTTTAAACTTTTGAATTGCTATGTAGCACATACAGATCCGTTTGGGGTCGTGCCTTTTGTTGTGAATAAATTATTATTATAAACTTTGAAAGAAATGGATAAGCAAGCGGGTAATGTTAAGAAAAATGTAAAGTCTATGGGAATAATTGATTTTGATAGAATTGAAATAAAAAACACTTTAAAAGAAATAAACGTTAAAAAAGCAATGGGTTTTGATGGGGTTTCGATGAAACATTTAAGGGAAACAGAAGAAGAAACATCCATTTTTTTAGAAAAATTAATTAACAGTATACTAAAATGGGAAAAATGGCCAGAGAATTGTAAAGTACAAGTAATAAGACCAATATATAAAAAAGGAAAAAAGAATGAATTTATTAACTATAGACCAATATCTTTATTACCAGCTATTGATAAAATTATCGAAAAACTATTTAACAACAGAATAACCAACTACTTAGGAAAAAATGAGATACTAAGTAAAAATCAGTATGGATTTACAAAAAAATAAAAATGCAACTAATGCTCTCTGTACATTAAATGACTGGGTATCTGAGGCTTTGAACATTAGTAAATATGTAGGAATAGCATTTATTGATCTACAAAAGACGTTACAGTAAATCATGACAAATTATTACAAAAATGTAACATGTTTGGTTTAAGAGGGAAAATGGAGAACATCCTTGAAAGCTACATGAGAAATAAAAAATTTTGCACTAGAATTAAAAATACGCGTAGTAACCTTTTTAATATGAAGATTGGTGTTCCACAGGGATCAAACCTGGGACCACTTTTATTTGTAATATACATTAACGAAATAGAAAAAATTCTTGAATATACAAAAATGGTACTTTTTGCAGATGATATAGCAATTGTATCAATTCACTATAATAAAAGAATTATGGTAAAACACTTACAAAGTGATCTAAATAAAGTACAAAATTGGCTTTTAGAAAATGAATTATTTATTAATGAAGAAAAAACTGTTTGGATGGAGATAAAAACTGCTCATATGATTAATGAAAATAAAGAGAAGATTTTTTTGCATACTGAAAAATGTTTCATAAACCACACTGCAACAGATGTAACGTTGTGTAACAAGACATGTATAGAAATTAAGAAAGTGAATTCTTTCAAATATCTTGGAATAAATTTAGATGATAGATGGAACTTTAATAATCACATAACTATACTAATAAAAAAATAAGACGCATTTTACCAAATTTATATACATTAAAAGATATACTTAGTAAAAAAAATCTACTAACAATTTATTACGCATGGATTGATTCACACTTGACATATGGGATTGAGGTTTATGGAAATTGCAGTAAATATATGATGGATAAATTACAAAGTATACAAAATAAAGCTGTGAAAATGTTTTTCAATAAAATAAATTCGGAGGAAAAAACAAAGGAATTGCTTGTAAGGAATAAAATTTTAAACATAATGAGGTTAAAAAATTCGGTCATTATTAAAAAATATTTTTTCAAACAAAGAATTTTACAAAAGATGTTAAACACTAGGTCGTTAAATAGAAAGAATAAAAGAAAATTTACATTACCGAAAATTAGAAACGAATACGGCAAAAAAAAATTCGTACTATTACATTGCAAATACATTTAATAACTTGGACGTAGGTTTTGATAATTAGTCTAGTACGTTTAGAGAATTAAACAGAATAACAAAAAACCCATTAATGATAAATGAATATTGATTTAAGGAAGGGGTACTTTAGATAACATAATATACTAACTGAGGTATTGAGATAGCACATACAAGGGCTTAGATGCCCTTCGTGCATCTCCTTTTGTAAAATAGGTTTTGGCTTTTGTTTTCGTATTAATTTATAGTATTTGTAGTAATCATCATTTTATGTGTCGCTATATATAGAATAGATTTGTGGTGTTGTTGCTGTAACATAAAATGAAATAAACTATTATTATTATTATTAAAACCGTAAAGGAACTATTATTATTATTATTATTATTAAATATTAAATATTTAGTATTTTAGTATTTTTAGTATTTTTTTTAGTATTTAGTATTTAATTTGATATTTAGACTTAATATAAAAAATAAAATTAAGAAATGGCTATTATTGAACACTTACTGATTGAAATACAATTAGGGAAATTTCTAATTTGTTTTAGGCCCATGTGAAATCCATAGTAGTCAGTGCATAGAAATGCTTTGTATGTAATGAATGAAAATGTTAAATCCTGTATATAAGACCTTACATTAATAATTTAAGTATTGGATATATATGAAGATTGATGCTCAGTGCACATACAAGCTTTATGAGCTTCGTGCATGCACGTAATGTGTATATACTGAATAAACTATTATTATTATTATTATTATTATTATTATTATTTAATTTACTTGGAGAATAGTGAAGTGAAGTGGGACATAATTGCACTTACGGAGACAAATCTGAAAGAACATGAAATGACTAATTATAATCTAAATGAATATACAAGATATGGAGTATGTAGAAATTTTCAAAATGGAGGAGGTATTATGGTTTTTGTTAAAACAGGTAAAATAGGAAATATATCTTGTGAATATATCACAATTGATGGAAATGATGCAGTCGATATGGTTACAAGTATAAATGAAGAAAAATATAATATAATAACTTGTTATAGAAAACCTGCGTCTAATCGTAGTAACTACATCGCAGAGCTAAAGAAATTACTCAAAAAAAAGGAGAAAATTAAGGAAACAAACAAAATTTTTTTGGGTGATTTTAACTTTAATACTCTTATAGAAACACAGAATGAGAGTGAAAAAAAAAGATTTAATTAAATTTGAAAATTTAATTGCGTACTTTGGATACAATCAACAAATTGTCACCGCTACAAGGGAAGAAATAATGAACAAAAAATTAACAAAATCATGTTTAGATTTAATGTTTACAAAATTAAACACATTAGCATGCAAAGGTGTAGTTATTACGGTTAAACCTGCAGATCACTATTTTACAGTTCTTGAAATCTGGAGCAAAAAAGAGGCACAAAGAAATATAATAGAAAATGATAAAATAACATATAAATATTTACATAAAAATATTGTTAACCAATTAAGAACAGTAAACTGGGAGGAACTAAAAAAATTAAAAGATCCTAATGAAATATATACCAAAATTGAGGATGTTATCTCGAAAATTTATTGCAATAATAGATCAATTGGGAAGGAAACAAAAAAAAATAAAA
>JAHWFP010233089.1:0-63792 GCA_023313725.1 Lithobius niger | reverse complement strand
ACATTGAAATATTTGGAATTGATAACGTTAAAAATGAAAAAATGCTTGACACAATTTATGGGCTTGTCGATAGTTTGGATATTGAAGGTTTTGCAGACTGGCATATTGACAAAGCTCATCGAATACCTACAAAAAAGAAGGATAAACCGGAAACAATAATTGTACAATTTAAATGCCGAGAGTATAGAGATTTGTGGTTGAAGAGTAGAAAAAAATGGGTAACAAATAAGGACGTATATGGAGATGGAAGTGATAATGTTATATATATAAACGAACATATGACACCCTTCTACAAACAACTTTTATGGAAATCGAAACAAGAATTGAAGCAAAACTACAAATATATCTGGTTCAAGGACGGAAAAGTACAAGTTAGAAAGAACGAAAAAGAAAGACAAGTGTACGTAATAAAGAGCGAAAAAGACCTAGAACACCTGAAAGCAAAAGAAACCAACACAACTACAGAAGAAAATGGAACAAATACGAACACAAATGGAGCAGATATTTGAATTTCAAAATCATGTATACGGAAATTTTGCTGAATTTAAAGGTGACAAACATCTTTATAAAAACAAAATTATGTTCATTCACGTCAACATACGAAGTTGTAGGAAGAACTGGGAAAGACTCTTAATCGACATTGACAACAAGCTGGGATGTGATTGTTTTAACAGAAATTAACATAAGTGAAAACGAAACTGTTAATTACAACATACGACACTACACAAAGTATAGTGTAAGCAGGAATACACAAAATGGTGGTGGTATTTTAGTCTATATGAAAGAAAATGTGTTCAAAAATATCAAATCTAAAGCAATCAAAATTGGTGAAAATGATTCGCTAGATATTATTATGACTAGAAATTGCATTAATTATAATATAATTGTGTGTTATAGGAAACCGTCCTCTGAAAGGAAAACATATATTGCTGAGTTAAAAAAACTAATTAAAAAAAAGGATGATATCAAAAACTTCAATAAAATTTATGTTGGTGATTTTAACCTAAACAATTTAAATGAAACACAAAGTGGTTGTGAAAAGTATGACTTAAATAAATTTGAAAATATGATTGCTTACAATGGCTACACACAACAAATAGTAACAGCTACTAGAGAAGAAATAAGAAGCAACACGATATCTAGATCATGTCTTGACTTAATTTTCACCAAATTAATTAACTTAAAATGTGAAAGTGCAGTAATAACTACTAAACTAGCAGATCACTACTACACACTAATTGGATTTAGTGACAAGAATAATGATAAACACATTGCTGAAGATGAAAATAAAACTAACATGAATTGGTATAAAAAAGTCAATATTAATCGAATTATTGAAGAACTCAAAAACATAAATTGGGAATTCTTGAAAAAAGTAAACGATCCAAATGAGATGTATAATAAACAACATTTTAACAACGATTTACAACAGAAATACTTTTGAAAACCATAGTAAAAAAAGGAGTAAAAATAATATGAGACAAGAATGGATGAATGAAGTATTACTGAAAAAAATAGACGAAAAAAATGATTTTTGGAATACCATTAAGAAAAATAGAAAGAAAACAGATAAAGATAGTGAGATACTTAAATTAGAATATGAAAGGTATAAAAATATGAAAAAAGAAATTGAAAAATGTATATGTGAAGCAAAGCAATCTTTTTCTAATATATTCTTTAAAAAAAATAAAACCGATGGCAAGAAAACATGGCAAAAACTAAATAAATGTATTGAAGCACAAATACAACAAAACTTCAAATAAACTAATTTAAAAGACTTATGTGAAGAATTTTCATTAAATTTTCAAGAACAGATACCGGATACTGACAATAAACTGAAAGAGCAGAAATTGAATACTACAAAAAATATAAAAAAAAGCAAAGGTATCAAATATAAAAAAAATGTAAATGCAAATAAGACTATGGAAATTTATGAAGCAAATATTTATGACGTTATTTCGATTATTAATAACCTGAAACCAACAAAATCTAGTGGACATGATGGGTTCCTTCTTGAACACTTCATTGCCACAAAAGAAAAAACAAGTGATTTTATGGTAATGCTAATAAATTGTATTATTAAAACGGAAATATGGCCTGATACACTGAAGAAACAGATAATAAGACCAATTTATAAAAAGGGAGAAAAGTCGGATATGAACAACTACAGACCTATTTCACTGCTACCCGTACTTAATAAGATAATTGAAAAATTTTTTGCTATTAATTTTGCTATGAATTGCTATGAATTGATAAATACAAAATTTTAAACGAAAATCAATTTGGCATAATTTTAATTGACCTTCAAAAAGCTTTTGACACAATTAACAGAAATTTATTATTGAAAAAAATAGAATCATACGGAATAAGAGGTAAAGTACTAAACATTCTTACAAGTTATTTAAAAGACAGAACGAGTTGTGTCAAAGTTGGTAAGCATAAAAGTGATATTTTAAACTGTAGTGATGGTGTCCCACAGGGTTCAATTTTAGGACCTTTACTTTTCCTAATCTATATTAATGATATTGACAATAATATTGATGAAGGAAGCATACAAACTTTTGCTGATGACGTGTTCTTACTTTCTATTCACACTTTATATGAACAAATGATAAACACATTACAACACAATTTTGATAGGATTTATAAATGGACTATTGAAAATGAAGTATTTATTTCTGAAGAGAAAACTGTGTTCATGCATGTTAAAACACCGCACATGGTATTTCGTCATAAAAAAGAAATCTTTCTCAAAACATTAAATGACTGTCAACCACTAAATGAAGTCAAAACTGAAAAATATCTAGGTTTAACTATTGATCAAAATTATAAATTTAAAGAACATATTGAGCTACTTATTAGTAAAATTAGAAGCACTCTACCAAAACTGTATCAGCTAAGACCAATACTAAATAATAAAAATAAAAGAATTCTCTATTATGCATGGATTGAGTCTCATCTGAGATACGGGATAGAAATTTACGGTTTTGCACCAGATTATTTAATTTAAAGATTACAAAGCATTCAAAATAAGGTTATTAAAATTCTATTTAAAAACAATGATCATATTACAACTAAAGAAATTTATCAGGTAAATGGTATTTTTAATGTTATAAAGCTAAGAAACTTTGTAATAATACTAAAACATTACTTTGCCACTTTTAATTCACTTGACAAAAAGGTTTTATCAAATCGATTAAATACTTTACAACTTAAACTACCATTTTTTAGGAATAATTATGGAAAACGAAATAGCAATTATATTTTGCCATCAATTTTTAATACATTACCAAAGAATCTTTTTTTTTATTGATAAGTATTCAACTTTAAAGAAACAACTAAAACAATGGATAATTTCGCAGTGAACTTGTTTAACTTCTAATGGAAAAGTTATTTATTTTGTTGATGTTTTAACGTTAAAAATCATTGATTACTTGTTTTTGTATTACTGTATCCATTCACTAAGTCTGTTGATTTATTCTGTGTAACTAATCAACTTAACTGTATGATGTATTTATTTTTTGTTGTTGATTGCACCATGGTTTTGTAATTTACTTGTACCACAAACACAACTGCATTTATTGTAGTTCTTGTGGTCCTAGCTTAACACAATAAATAAAAAAAAAAAAAAAAAATTATTATTAAAAACAAAAACAAAGCTAGTACGATTATTATCCAATTTAAGTACAGGGAACATAGAAACGAGTGGATGCAGAATAGAAAGAGAGTTGTGACAAATGACGACATGTTCCGAAACGGAAATAGACAGCGAATTTACATGAATGAAAATATGAGCCCCTACTACAGAAGTTTGTTTTGGAAGGCAAAAAATTACGCTAAAGAGAATGACTACAAATATGTGTGGTTTTACAACGGAAAAGTGCTAATGAGAAAAAATGAAAATGTGCAAGAGGTAAAGTCGGTTCGCTCCGAACTAGACTTAGTGTAAGTACCATGTAATGCAGAATTCGTAAACAATGTCTACACTGATTTTGATCAATTAAGTGATTTCTTTGTAAAAAGTAAAAAAAACTGTGGTGTGCAAGATATTAAAGTGATCCACGTAAACTTAAGGAGTGTCAGAAAAAATTGGGAGCAATTGCAACTTTTTGTAACAAAAGGTAACATAAAATGGGATATCATTGTTTTAACTGAGATAAATATAAAAAAAGAAGAATGTGAAATTTATAACATACTAGGATATAAAAAGGAAGTATTTTGTAGAGAAAACACCAAACGAGGAGGAGGACTTATGTTGTTCATAAATGAAAAAAAAAATTTCAGAATATTATTTTCAAAAAAATAAAAATTGATGAAAATGATGCTATTGAATTAAGATATGCATATGAAAAGAGTGCGTTTTGCATTATAGCAGTTTATAGAAAACCTGACACGAATAAAATAAAATTTATCAATGAACTCAAAAAATTACTAAAATGCATTGGAAAGGAAAAACATACAAATATTTTGTTCTTGGGGGACATAAATACTGACATTTTAATGTCTGAGATTGAAGAAAAGGACAAGTTTGAACAAAAAACTACTGATAAATATGAAAACACTTTAGCAAAGCTAGGAATGGAAAAACAAATTGATTCACCCACAAGAGTTGAAATAGTAAAAAAAAAAGGCTTGAATCAATACTACATACAATACTCTTGTATCGATCATATATACACAAAACTTGACAAGTGGGCAAGTGAAGGGGCAACCATGGAAATAAAAATAGCTGATCACTATTTTACAATATGTAGGCTACATAAAGAGTAAAATAGACAAATTATTAAAAATTTAAAGGAAATTAATCCAAATCCTGAAAATTCCCAAATTACAGGAAATGTAAAAATAAAATACAATGATCATAATATTGTAAAAGAATTAAACGGAATTGACTGGAATATCTTATTAAACCTAGAAACACTCAATGAAATGTATAAAAAAATTGATTCTACAATAAAAAATGTTTATGAAAAAAACATTACAACTAACATAAATAAAACTAAAAATACAAATCAGGAAAGAAAAACATGGATAATACAGCAAACAATAAAGCTAATAAACGAAAAAAATAAATTATGGAAGAAAATAAAAAATGGCTCTGTTATTGAGGATAGCATAAAAGAAAAATATAAAGAAATAAAAAGAAAAGTAAACAAAGAAATTTTAAACGACAAACAAAATTATTACTCAAAAATATTAGGACAAAATAGTCAGGGTAACAAGACGATTTGGAATGTAATAAATGAAATCACAGGACGTGAAAAGGGAAATGGCAATATTGATATGGAAATTATGTCAACATTTAAAAACTATACACCTGAAGAAATTAGTAATAAATTTAACAGAAATTTTGCAGAACAAATACCGAATTTAAAAGCTAAATACGAAAAGAGGAGGGATAATTTTTTAATGGCAAATACTATAAAAAGGTATACAAACCACTAATGAGGGAAAAGAATATGCAATCACAAAAAACAATGTACCTTGATGAAGCTACTCAGGAAGACATTAAAAATATTATTGCAGGATTAAAAGAAACAAAGGCAACAGGATTGGACGGTATCAAAACAAACCATATCAAACAAAGTATGACGAACACTGCCCATTGTATTAGTATCTTGATAAATAAAATGATCAAATGTGAAAAATGGCCAGATTTGTTAAAAATACAGGTATTAAGACCAGTATATAAAAAAGGGAAAAAAGAAGATCTCAATAACTACAGGCCAATTTCTTTATTGTCAGTTATAAATAAAATAATAGAAAAGTTTTTTGCGAACAAAATATGGTCTTTCTTTGAAACTTTTAAGATTCTTTCAAAAAATCAATACGGTATACAAAAAACAAAGGTACATCTGATTTACTGAAGGAGTTAAATGAAGATATTACTAAGGCGTTAAACGACGGTAAATATGTAGGAGCTGTTCTAATTGATCTACAAAAAGTCTTTGATACCTTTGACACCAAAATTTTGTTACAAAAGTGTACTGAACTGGGAATTAGGGGGAAAATTTATAAAATTATTAAAAGTTATTTAAAAAATAGGAAGGCAATAGTTAGCTTAAAAGATAAGCACAGTGAACATTTTGACATACACAATGGAGTACCACAGGGATCTGTTTTAGGGCCACTGCTATTCCTCATATATACCAACGATATACAATGCTGTGCAGATAAAACAACTCTATGCCTTTTTGCGGATGACATGTTTATGTTCTCTATAAACCACTGTCAGGAAGAAATGTTACAAAATTTACAAGATGATTTCGATCTAATAAATGGATGGTTTTTGGAAAATGAAATGTATATCAGTGAGGAAAAAACTATGCGAATGAATTTTACTGTTCCAAAAATGAAGGTAACCTCAGTGAAAAATATTATTGTACATGGTGAAAATTGTAAATTTATCAAAAAGATGGAAAAAGCCAACTCAGATTGTTTAGAAACTTGTACAACATTGGGAATTAGTAAATATACTAAATACTTGGGTCTAATGATAGATGAACATTGGAACTTTAAATTACATATTAAGCAAATTATCAATAGATTAAGAGGTATCTTAGCGAAATTATACAAATTAAGAAATTGTTTAAACACACATAATAAAAAACTCTTATATGATGCATGGGTAGCTAGTATTATAAGATATGGTATTGAGACATATGGTTTTGCAACAGAATATCTGATTGATAGGCTACAAAAGATACAAAAAAAATTGTCAAAGTTTTATTTGGAAACAACAAAATTACAACAAAAGAAATATTCCTTCAAAATGAAATTTTAGGAGTAAATAAATTGAGAGTTTATATTATAATAATGAAAAACTACTTCATAAATAAACATAAAAATTATAATGCTGAAAAAAGGATAAAACTCAGAACAACAACACAAAGATTTTTAATACCAAAATGGTACAACAAATATGGATTTAGAAATAAAGGTTATTATATACCGTATACCTTTAATAAATTACCGAAAGAATTATTGTGTTTTCAAAAAAAATGGATGCTAAAAGGAAGATAAAAAAATTCTTATTAGAAGAAGGTAGTACGTAGCAAAAAAAAATTTAATAAATAAATAAATAAATAATTTTCTTTTTTGTGTAAATATTGTATATTGTAAATATTCTATACTATTATTATGAAATGTTAAATATTGTTATTAAATATCATTATTATTATACTGTAAATAAATGTGATGTATCGAGATGATTAGTGAATAGTATTTTCATAACGGAATACTTATATGGTAACTCTGTATGTAAATTTATTTAATTGTATGTATTTATTGCTGCTCTCACAAGTTCTGCAGAACTTCGAGCATGTTTCCTGCAATAAAATTATTATTATTATTATTATTTTCAAAATGGCGGCGCCCATGGATTGTACTGGTGAAAACGCTGAAGAAAAATGGGCCTGTTAAGTAGGAAATAATTGAGATGACAATCTGAAAATATGTGGATCATAAGTATAAGATCACAGAGATCACCTACATCAGATTTGGTGAGTTAAAAGCAAGTAGAAATATCAAATTTGAGTGAAAACAATTGAGGCAGAAACATTCGGAAAGTGTAACAGAAAAACTAGACATCAGAAAATTGGGTGTGTTTGAAAAGTACAAAGAGGTGCAAAAAGTGCAAAAAGTTTTAATCCGGATCAATCTGTGTTCGAAAACTACAAAATTACAAAAAACTTAATCCAGACCAAAACTGTGAGAACCAAAGTGAAATTACGATGATTAAGTACTAACTGAATGAGGAAAAAAAGAGTAATTGAAGAAAAAAAAATCATGTCCAGATGCGGAAATTGTGAAAACAAACTAGGAAATCAAGGTGATTGGGCTAAATGTGGACACTGTAATGCAAAATATGATTATAACTGTGCAGGTCTAACACAACGAACATGGAAAGCTAAAAGTGAAGCAGAAAAAGAAAAATGGAAATGTAAAAGGTGTAGAAAATCAAGAACACTATCAGAGAAATCAGAAAAAGAACAGAAACAAGCAAATGATGAGGAAGACGATGAGAATAATTCAAGTGATGAAGAAGACGAAGAAGAATCGGAACAAGGCAAACAAATACCAGAAGGAAAAATGTATTAGAAGAGAATCAAGAACAAAGTACAAGATTAGAAGCTAGACTGATACGTATGGAAACAAAAATTGACAAGATGATAAATGCATACGACTCACTACAAGACTTAATTAAGACTATGGATTTCATAAGCCAAAAACAACAAGAAATGAAGAAGGAAAACGAAACAATAAAAAGACAAATAAAGATCATGGAAGACAGAATACAAGAATTAGAAAACTGTGAAGTACGAAACAAAACTGTTGAACAAACATTAGCAGTACTGAAGAGAGAGAGTCAAAAGAAAAGGAACAATACGACCGAAATAAAAACCTTGAAGTAAACCAGTTAGACTGGTTGCCAAACGAAGATATAAAAAAAGTAGTGCATGAACTAGCAAAGAATTTCAACGTACAAGAATTCAGAGATGATCACATTGATGCAGTTCACAGGATTCCGAACAGAGATAGAAGTAAACCTAGTGTGTTAATCATACAATTCAAACATAGAGATTGTAGAAATATGTGGTTAGAACAAAGAAAAAAAATAGTGACAAACGACAATATGTACAGAAATGGAAACATTAAACGAATTTACTTGAATGAAAACATGACCCCCAACACCAAGAGCCTTTTTTGGAAGACACGGAACTTTGCAAGAGATAACAACTATAAATATGTGTGGTTCCGGAATGGAAAAATCATGATGAGGAAAGACGAACATGAAAAAGAAGTAAAAATTATTCGTGAAGAAGAAGATTTACAGAATTTGCAAACAAATGCATAATTCATAAATCAAGTTATTGAGAACTGTAATGAAATTGTGGGAAGAATCTATGAAGAGATGGGTAATAGTGAAAATGTGAAAATATTACACGCAAATATAAGAAGTCTAAGAAAAAATTGGGATTTGATGAAACAAAAAATAATAGATACTAAGGTAAACTGGGAAATTATACTGTTAACAGAAACAAATATCAAAAAGGAAGAAGCTGAATTGTATGACCTTAATGGTTACATAAGGAAAACAATAACAAGAGAAACAACAAAAAGAGGAGGAGGAATCATAATATTTGTGAAAGAGGTTTTTGAAGTAAGTTTTAACGAAATTGAAATAAATAAAAATAATAATGAGTGCAGTATAAGGCTAATTGCAATATACAAAAAGCCTAATTCTAGTAAAAAAGAATTTATTAGGAAATTAAAAACTCTGGTAAAAAATAATACAAAAAATTGGACATTTGAATGAATGAATGAATTTTATTTTTATGTGAAAACATAAGGGAAAACTTCCCGAGGTTCTTGCGAACCTGTTTTATAGGGAAGAACCCATTATATATACAAAACGTCAAAGCATAATATGGTAACAAAATACAAAACAGACAATGAGATCCTAGATACAGTATTAGCAACAAGTAAATGCTTAACGTGGTGAAACAAAACAAATTAAAACAATATAACTATATGAACACACATATAATTGTCTATGGGTAAATAGGAGAACCTACAATTCAGAAAGAAACGCCCAATTAGCAAATTTAAGAATGAATACATATTAAGAAGAGACCAGCATGAAGATACATCTATTCATTAAGATGTATAAGAAACTGCTTTAAAGTAAACGCAAATTTTTTGGTATTTTTCACCTGCTTGATACTTAGAGGGAGGCCGTTCCAGTTTTTTACAGCCGTGTAGGTGAGATTGCGTTTTGCATGGTCAGTTCTACACCTTGGTAAGATGAGCTTATCACCATTACGGGTGTTGTAGTCGTGACAATCGTGGAAGGTTTTCACAAGGATAAGTCTGTTGAAGCAAGACCGAGTTTCGCTGGCAGCGTAAACAAGGCTGTGCATATAAAGACAAACATTGTATTGATAAATTTGAGCAACCTTGATAATTTCAAACTTCCTAAACAGAGGCAAAGAGTGGGAGTCATAAGTTGCCTTAGCAATACTTCTTACTGCTCTTTTTTGAAGTACAAGAATACGTTGTAGCTTGTAGTTAGAAACTGCACCCCAAACAGTAATCCCGTATAAAATTAAGGGATAGACAAATGCAAAATATAGAATTCTTAATAATTTAGATGGAACAAATCCTTTCACTCTAGACAGGATAGCAGATCCCCTGGCAACTTTACTGCACACATAGCTAATCTGTGGTGTCCATGAAAGGATATCATCAAGGACAATTCCTAAAACACGAACACTTCTCACTCTTTCGAGTACAACGTCCGAGATTTTGATGACGTGTGACTCATTTTGATCAATTTGCGCAATTTTTTGACTCGAACCCATTATCATATATTTAGTTTTCTTTGCATTTAATGACAATTTATTAGAATCAAAGAAGTGGGCAAATCTTTTAAGATCAAAGTTAACGTGGCTGATAAGGACATTCAAATCTTTTCCGGAATATTCTAATGTGGTATCATCTGCAAAGCCAACCACGAACGACTGATTGCTACAAGAAAAAATATCATTAATGTACACCAAGAAAAGTATTGGGCCTAAGATGGACCCTTGTGGCACTCCACAAGTAATTCCCAGCAGTGGAGACTGAACTCCATTTAGATCAGTAAACTGTGTTCTACCCACTAGATAGCTTTTAAACCAATTGTAAGTAACACCTCTGATACCAATTGAAGAAAGCGTCTTTAAAAGTAAATCGTGGTCTACTGTGTCGAAGGCTTTGAAAAAGTCCAAAAAAACAGACACGGTAAAGTTACCTAGTTCAATGTTTTCGATAACCCTATTAACGACAGTGTGTAGTGCTTGAACTTTACTGTAGATCTACCCCTGCGAAAACCAAATTGATTGTCACTCAACAGATTGTGTTTTTCCAGAAAGAAATGTAAACGCTTATATACTACTTTTTCAAATACTTTTGAAAAAACAGGCAACAAAGAAATGGGCCTATAGTTACAAAAATCATTAACATTACCAGATTTGTAGAGAGGGATAACCTTTGCTTTTTTGAGCTGGTTCGGAACACAACCTGTCGTAAGGGATTTGTTTATGAGCTGTGCAAGAGGTGGTGACAAATACCTATAACACCGTTTGACCAGTAGCATGCTAATGTCATCAAAACCACTTGATTTTTTGTCTGGGAATGCCTTAATAATGCTCTCGATCTCACATGCGTCAGTAGGCCACAAGAAAAGTGAATCGTTAAACTTGGCTCCCGTATTTCCCACATTAGGCACGGTAGGCAAATTAGCAGCCAACTTGGGTTCAATTGAGACAAAGTGCAAATTTAATTCTGCAGCCAACCCAGGAGCCTCATTGGAATTCTGGCTAGCATGTGGAAGAGTCATGTTATGGGGTTTATGGGTACCTGTAAGTTTTTTCAAATCTTTCCATAATTCCTTGCTATTATTTTTATTGTTTTTAAAAAGGTTGCCATAAACATTAATTGTTGCTTCCTTAATAAGGATGTGAACTTTTTTGTATGCAGATTTGTATTTCTCTTTATTATTAGCATCTGGTTTCCTAATGTAATTCCTGTACAACTTATTTTTCATTTTGATTTGTTTTTGCAGTTCTGGAGAAACCCAATCTTGAGTCCTTTTAACTCGTTTGATGGTAGTTTCATTTTTAAAGTTGGGCTCAATTATGGGAAATGCAATATCCAAATGATGTGTGAATTTGGCTAAGAAATTTTCGTACAATAGGTCTAAGTCATCTTTAAGATTTAACTCGTTCCACATTTCATTCTTTAAGCCCTCAACCAAATTATTATAGCCTTTTTCAGAGTAACGTCGCCTAATCTTATAGCAAGGATGTATTTTACTAAACTTATTAGATTCTAAGAACACGTAGATTGGAAAATGATCGGTGAAATCAGCGATGATAATGCCAGTATGAGTTCCCTTGCTTAAATGATTCGTCCAAATATTGTCAATTCTCGTAGCAGAGGAGTCTGTAATTCTAGTTGGCTTTGTGATAATTGGAACAAATCCTACAGAAAGCCAATCATTCACAATAGATGAAATGGCGTAATCAGACAAATACTTATTTAAGTCAACATTATAGTCTCCTAAAATATAACCTCTTTTTTTCTCGGCACAAATTTTGTTTATAGTAAAACTAAAAGCATTGCTGAAATTACGCATGTTGCCAGCTGGAGGCCTATAGACTACTCCAACAACATACACATGGTGCCCAAAAGTAATTTCTAAAAACATACCCTGGCCATCCAATTCATCAATAGAAAACTTTAAGTCATGTCTAACGTGGAAGCTGCAACAGCTCTTAATTAGCATTCCAGTACCTCCACCCTTTTTTAGAATTCTGTTTTCTGCTATAAAAGTGTAGCCGTCTAGGTTACAAACACCAAGATTTTGATCATTGAACCACGTTTCTGTGACGCATATGACATCGAATTCAGCATTAGTGGCATTAATAATGTGTTCAAATTTATCGAATTTGTTCTGAGTAGAAAAGTCCCTGACATTTAGATGAACAAAAGAAACAGACCTATCGATAAAGTTACCAACAATAGAAGAACCTTCAGGAACAGCAGTGGTATTGTAAAACGACATTTTAAAATCGTATGCTAATGGGCATACGTCAGGGTCTGAAAAAATAAAATCGAGTTCATCGTTAATGTGGAGTTTGCCGCATTGACTATGAGCGTCGTTGGTATCACTCGTAAGACACTTTCTTAAACAAACATTGTTGTAAACATTGTCGTAAGTATGCTTTTTGAGATGTAACTTTGCGGGAAGAAATCTGGGAATATGTTCCGTCATACGACTAACGATTAGTCTATTAAACAAGGTTAGTTTCCCTCAAAAGAGAAGAAGTTAAATGGTTTCCGCACGAGTAGCGTACTTTGTATGATGGCATCAACAAGCAGTTTTTTGCCTAGTTTTTTGGATAAGTGGATACCATCAGATGCAAGGATGCCATGTCTACGTGAAATTAAATCCCATAAGGAGATTAAATCAACTCCTGCTTCTTTACAGCATGCCATAATATGGCCATTGCACTGAACAATATACTGTTGTAGGGAGGGCCAGTGATGTACACGGAAACGCTGCCTTTGCGGGAAGATACTGATAACAGTGATGCGCACTGTGGGTAAAAAGGATTTGATTATGTCAATCAACTCAAGTAGTTTTTGGGCAATGACTGCCGGAGAGTCTAAACCTACATTGTTGGTCCCGGCACAGAGCACTACATTGGTAATATCTTCTGAAGGATTTAAAATGTTGGGAACACAGTCACATAGATGCTCAAGACGGGCACCTAATTATTTCAAATAATAATTCATTATTTCAAATAATAATGGGTGATATAAATATTGATATTCTAAAAAATCCAGATAATGTGGAAGATAAATATGAACAAATACTGATTGATAAGTATGAAAATATATTATCAGAACTTGGTTACGAAAAAGAAATAGATTCACCAACAAGAGAAGAAATTGTACTTAAAAATGGAAATAATTATTTACAAAAATCGTGTATTGACCATATTTACATAAAAAAGAAAAAAGGAGAAACAAGAGGAGGAACATTAACTGAAAAAATATCAGATCATTATTTTACTATGTGTTGGATGTGGTATCAAAGTAAAAAGGAAAAATCTCAACAACTACAGAACATAAATGAACATTTTGTGAAATTTAACAATAAGCAAATTATAAAAGAAATGAATGAAATAAATTAGGAAAACTTGAATAAATTAAATTGTCCTGATGAAATCCACAGTGAAACAGTTAATCAAATAAATAATATTTATTTAAACAATAAGATACAAAACAAACCGAATCATAAAATTTTGAAGAAAAAAAGAAAAGAATGGATACCAAACGAGTTAATTACAAAAATAGACAATAAAAATAAACTTTGGAATCAAATACGGAAAATAGGAAAGGTAGATGCAGAATTGATTAAAAAATATAAAATAGAAAAGAAAGAAATAAACAAGAAAATTAAAGAGAGTAAACAAATATATTATAAAGGAGAAATGGAGAAACTGGAACAAATAAAAAAAACAATTTGGGATGTGATAAACGAAGTAACAAATAAAAAGAAAAAGGAACATATTGATGAAAGTATAATAAAGACATTTAAAACAGAAGCTACATTAGACATTGCAAATGATTTTAATGATATATTCTCAGAACAAGTACCAAAATTAAGAGAAAACTTCAAAATAGAACATGAAATGTATAAAGAGGGAGAATACTACAAAAAATTAAATAAAAATAGACAACATAAAGAAATAAAGAAATCAATGTATATTCAGAATACTAACGAAAAAGAAATAGTAACAATAATAAATGAACTAAAAAACACAAAAGCAACAGGAATTGATACAATACAAACTGAACACATAAAACAAAGTAAAGAAAATACAGCTAAAGCTATAAGTAAACTTATTAATGCAATGATTGACAAGGAATTTTGGCCAGACATGTTAAAATACAAGTTACAAGACCGATATACAAAAAGGGAAATAAAACAGACAAAAAATTATAGACCTATTGCATTACTCTCTATAATTGATAAAGTAATAGAAAAATTCTTTGAAAATAAAATAAGAAACTTCTTAGAAAAAATGCAAATATTAACAAAAGCACAATACGGATACACAAAAAATAAAGGAACGATTGATCTATTAATAGATATTAATGAAGTAATTACAAAAGCATTAAATGAAGGAAAATATGTAGGAATAATATTGGTTGATTTACAAAAGGCTTTCGATACGTTTGACCAAGGTATATTATTAAGGAAATGTGAAAAAGTAGGATTAAGAGGAAAGATCTATAATATTATAAAAAGCTATCTACAAAACAGAAAAACAACAGTACAATTAAATGGGGAAAATAGTAAACTTAACAACACAAGCTACGGAGTACCACAAGGATCAGTTCTAGGCCCCTTATTATATTTGATATATGCAAATGATATTACAGACAGTCTTCACAGAACACAAACTTTTTTATTTGCAGATGACACAATACTCATTTCAATACATAATAAATATGACAAAATGATGGAAAATTTACAACATGATTTTAACTTACTAAACAATTGGCTTATAGAAAACGAATTATTTATTAGTAAAGAAAAAACAGTACAAATGGATGTCACAGTGCCAAAGATGAATAAATATAAAGAAATATACATTATTAAACACTATGGGAATTGTAACAATTTAGAGGGGGAAATAAATAGAAAATGTAATAAAGAATGCACAAAATTAGAGAAAACAAAGTCAGCAAGATACTTAGGCATGGAAATTGACTCAAATTGGAATTTTAAAACTCATATATTAAGGATAATAAATAAATTGAGTCACATACTACCAAAAATTTACCAAATAAATGGAATCCTAAATAATAAAAATAAAAGAATACTATATGATGCTTGGATAGAGAGTATCTTACGATATGGAATAGAATTATATGGATTTACATCAGATTACCTAACAAAAAGACTATAAAAACTGCAGAATAAAATAATTAAGGTGCTATTTGCAGATAAATCAAAAACAAAATCCACAATCGAACTATATAAGGAAAATAAAATAATGAAACTAACTGAATTAAGGGACTATATCTATAACGAAGAATTATTACTCAAATGCATATAAAAATCGTAATCCAAACATGAAAGAAAACTTAAGGAAGAACAAACCAATGTTCATGCTGCCAAGATTAAACAATGAATATGGAAAAAGAAATAAAAATTGGTATATACCAAACATTTTTAATAAATTGCCTAGAAAAATGCATGAGTACATAACACTAAATGAGCTAAAAAAAGAATTGAAAGACAAATTAATACAGGAGCAAAACTAATTTGAACCTTTACAAATAATACCGGTATTGTTAAATTAAATAATTAAGAAATATGACTAAATTTCCATTAAGAATACTTTTTTAATACTTAAGTTTAAAAATTAATTGTAATTAACATGCTTCCAACTATGGTATCATTATAAAGTATCAACATTTATAATTACTGATTATGAAACTAATAATCACTGTAATGATAATATGTATACACTAAGTAATTAGTATTATTTATATTATTTATTTATTCATTCATTTGCTTGCTTACTTTTTAATGTACTGTATTGTAGCTCATACAAGTTTTTTGTTTAAAAACTTCGAACATTGTAAACAATAAACTATTATTATTATTATTATTATTATTATATCAATCGATTATTATTATATCAATCAATCGATTATTATATCAATCGATTATTATATCAATCGATGAATCAATCAATGTGAGTCACAACTTGCAAAAAATTCACAGTGGGCAAATAACTCTTTTGCATGTTAATATTAGGAATTTAAGAAAAAATTGGGATATGTTTAAGCATGAACTTGACGTAATGAATGTAAAATGGGATGTTATTATGGTCTCAGAAATTAGTATTAAGTGTGAAGAAAATTCCTTATATAGTATAGTAAATTATGATTCACATTGGATAAACAGACATGATACTAAATTAGTTGGTGGTCTGGTTGCTTTTGTTAAACAAGGTGTAAAGTGTACTGTCAGCGAATTGAAAATTGCTCAAAATGATGCCATGTTAATAAACATGTGGTAAAAATAGTATTCAATTAAGTATATTGCTATTATACAGACAACCAATCACAAATGTTTCGAATTTTTTAAAAGATTTTAGGTAGAGTTTTAAAAGGGATCGATAAAACTGACAATATTATTGTTATTGGTGACATTAATATTGATCTACTTGATAAAAAGGATGATAAATATAAAAACCAAAGTCAGTATGGTAGACATTCTTATGAAGTTTTGATGGCAAAATTAGGTTAAGAACCTAAAATCAACTCCCCTGCAAGAGTTGAAGTAAGATAAAATAATATCACCAAATCATGCATCGACCATATCTTTTTTAAAACAAAAAAATTATTAAGTATTGGGTTCGCAATCTGTGAAAAACTAGCAGACCATTACTTTGTAGGATTAATAGTAGACCCAAATGAAGAGAGTGTGTGCCCTCAGGAAAAGCTGAAGGACAAATCAAAGATGTTTCGAAATGATGAAAATATAATTAAGGAACTGAGTTGTGTTGACTGGTCTTATTTACGTCAGATGAACTCAACTAATGAAATGTATAATGCAATTGAATCAAAAATTGATGGAATTTACAAGAATAATATTAGAACAAGTTTTATTAAAAACAGAACAGCTAGCAACAAACTAGTCCCAAAGAAAAAATGGGTTACTCCTGACATCCTGCGTGACATAACCACGAAAAACAAACTCTGGAAAAAGATTAAAGACAAAGAAATTGTCGATTCTGAAATTTTACATAAATATAAGGATCTGAAAGCTAAAATAGCAAAAAACATTTATCTAAATAAACAAAAAAATATTAAAGATTCCTTGCAGCAGGAGAACAACAACAAAAAGAATATGTGGCAGAAAATTAATGAACTTACTGGGAATAAAAAAGAAAACATTGATGAAAAGCTCTATTTCATAGAGAAGGTATAAAGGTTGTCAGAAACAATTTTAATAATAATTTTGTGTCACAAGCTAAAAAATTAAGAAATAAATACAATTATAATGGAAATGGGATAAAGCAGAGAGAAGCTAAATCTTGTGTAAAGCAGACCATGTCTGTTAAGGGTGCAGAACCATTGGAGATTATAAAGATTTTGCGAGATATGAAATCCAAATACTCTGTTGGAATTGACGGTTTTATGGTTGATCACTTTAAGAAGAGTAGTGATAACTCTGCTATTTTCTTTTGTTTTCTCATTAACAGTATAATTTCAAAAGAGGATTGGCCAGATAGACTAAAAATTCAAGTTTTACGACCTATTTTTAAAAATGGTGTGATAGAATACTATAATAATTACAGACCTATTGCCCTTCTGCCAATAATAAATAAAGTCATTGAAAAGTTCTTTGCTCTTCAAACTGAAAGGTTCCTTGATAAGAATAAAATCATCATTACACAATAATTTGGATTCCAAAAATTAAAAAGTGTGACTGATGCTCTTAAACTTATTAATGAAATTATTGCCAAAGCATTAAATCAAGGGAAATTTGTAAGTGGTGTGCTCGTTGATATACAGAAGGCATTTGACACTATTGATAGAGATATTCTTCTAAAGAAAATGATTAATTATAGCCTTCGGGGTAAAATACATGCAATCTTAAAAAGCTATTTAAAAAATAGAACTAGCTGTGTCAGATTGAATAATGAAAACAGTAATATTATTGATTGTGAATTTGGTGTTCCACAAGGCTCAATTTTGGGTCCTTTGTTGTTTTTGATTTTTATAAATGACTTGGAAGATTATCTTGGAGAAGCAATATTCCTTCTTTTTGCTGATGATGTAATCTGTCTCTCTATACATTATAATTACGATATAATGATTAGAACACTTCAGCATGATTTTGACAATTTTTGTGACTGGTGTTCTGCAAATGAATTATTCTTAAATGAACAAAAAACTGTTTGTATACAATTTCATACACCACACATGGTAATTAGAAACAGAAAAACTATTATTGCTCACAGGCAGTGTTGTAAAAGAGATGGCAGTTGTAATTCTATGTGTTTTAAACTCAAGGATGTAAATGAAGCTAAGTATCTTGGTCTAAACATTGATAAACATTGGAAGCATGACATACACATTCAAAAACTGATTACTAAACTGAAACAGATTTTACACAAGTTGTATAAAATTAGGAATATCTTAAATAAAGAAAACAAATTAATTGTTTATAATGCATGGATAGCTTCCCATCTTCGTTATGGGATAGAAGTTTGTGGTTTTGCAACTTGTGATCTTATCCAGAAGTTACAGAGAATACACAATAAGGCTATCAAGATATTGTTTGCCGGTGGACATAATCTATCCACAAAAAAGATTTTTTAAAAAGAAAAATATTTTAATGTAACACAACTACGAGATTATACTGTTATGTTGAAAAGATTCTTTATTGAAAAGACCAGCTATGAAAGTCTGAAATTAAGAAGGCCTAACAGATACAGTAAAACAGTGCTACCAACAGCTAAGTGTAGAAACAGCTATAGTACCAAATGTTTAGACTTTATTCACCCTACATTTTTAATCAGCTTAGTGAGTCATTTAACACTGTAAGAAGTTTTTCTGAGCTTAAAAGGTCTTTGAAAAAATTGGTTTTTCCTCAAATTAGTTTTTAACTGAAGTCATTAGTAATTTTATATCTTATACACCAGCATTGTTGACTACTGTCGAATTCCATTTTTTATTGTAAATAACTTTAATTTTAATCTTTCGTAACTAGTTTTATTTTTAAAATAACTCTTTGAAGCCATTTTAAAGTATGTTAATTTTAAGTTGTAAATAGTTTTATTTTTATTATAATAAGTTCAATATTATTAACTGTTTGCTTTACACACACAAGTTCCTAGTGAACTTCGTGCCGTTGTATTTATACAATGTAATAAAGCATTATTATTATTATTATTATTATTATTATTATTATTATAAAACTACCCGTTCTATTAGACATCATCTGACCCTTTACGGTTCTGGAGTGTGCTAACAAAAATGTTGGACTTGGAAAAAAATTTGCTGGTCAGTTTTTTATGGACCACCCTTATACATCTATTAGTAGGGTACGAGGTAGAATGAAAACCCTGTCATTGACCCCCACTAGTACTTTTCATATCTAACGAACGAAGTTTAAAAATAAATTTCTACAACAGCTGTGTGGTACAGTGGTAATCAATTTTTTTGCACAGAAACAATTAGTAGTTGTTCCAGTTCACTGCTGCTCGCTCCAGTTAGTATTGATCTGAGATACGCCACTCCGGCATTCACACCTCACGTCGCAGAATAATTTTTTTTTCAAATAGATAACGACCAGCTGTCGAATTTAGAGAACAACTGACCTTCTGACACTTCAGTAACAGTTAAACAGTAAATATTTACTGTGGTTGTTTTTGGAGGTCGTGCCGAGAAAGTTGATTAACATGACAGTTCAAACACGATTGTGTACGCCCTCCTTTGTGTTTGTCACAGCTCTTTGGCGTTGGCGTGTGCACGAACCGAGTTGTGCGCTCACGACAAACGTGTGACGCGCCCATTGTGCTCCTAGCGTAGTAATTTAGGAGCCGAGTGAGATACCTAAACACAGGTCTACTCACCAAACAATATTTTCGTTTCAAGACAAATTCACGGCGGTTGCTTATGTTTGGCTGGTTTCTTGGAAAACGGAAACATAATAAATATACAAACAAACAAGCGGATACTACGACTACCTAGTCACAAACGGTCTTCTGTACAGTTCCGTTACTACCAACGGTGAGGTGCACACCTTTATCACGCATTGCAACAGCTATGTCTAATATATAATCTAAAAGCAGTAACCATCAGAATTGTCGATTAAAAATGTGTTAGCTGTTAAGCCTATTTTACATTTTAGGCGTAATTGTCAACTTTTAGGCCTAATTTTTACCTGCAGCTTTAATTTTGTAAGTAGCAGATAACGAAGATTTGGTTTGTATAGGAAGCCTATTCATTCATGCAACAACGCGACGAGACTATTTTAAACGAAGATAAAATCCTTTTGTTTTCGGCTGCGTGTTATCCTTAGGATTTCAATTCGACGATCAAATGTTATTATTTAATTTAGTAACGTCGAAGAAGTCTATTAGCTATAATAAGGAAGTAGCGACTGAATCTAACGTTGTAAACCGAGGTCGTCTCTATCTGGTACCGTTGCGAAGATGAAAAAAGCGACGGACAGATGGACATAGTCATTGCAATAGTCTTCTCAGCTGGTACGGCTGTACAGAAGACTAAAACGTCAAGTGTGCCGTAAAGAAAGGGTAGTATGATTGAAAGGTTAACAGGGTTTTACTTTACTTGTTAAAATGTACACGGATAAAAATTTACGCCCATACCACAGCTTTGTTTTAGGAGTACTTAAGCAAAGACTTAAGTCGGAGTTGCTTCTTAAGTAGTAGTTTGTACCACTATCTGTTACTTGAGCAATAAATTCATTTCCATTGCTTAGGCAATGACTTAAGTTATCGTCTCCTACCACTGCTGTCTCAAAACCCCTACCTGAAAGCTAAGTAATGCCTGGATCTGAGTAAATGGTCAAATCATGTCATGAGTAGACTTAAGTAACCGTTTTTGCCGATGGAGGCAGTAAACTTTGCGTATAGAAAAGATATATGGCTGAAGCTTCGTTGCTGTACTTGTGCCACTTATACCCAGCATGCATGCTGATTTTTGCAGTGATCGAAGCACTTTTCAATTTTTTCTGTGTTAGCTACGGCACTGTCGACTGTACAAGGAGAAGCCAACTTCCGGGCAGAAATCCAAGCAACGTTTTTTCCTACAGAGCTGACTAAGGGGGTTACTCTGGTTGGGGGATACGCTAGAACGTCCCAGGAAAACGAGATGCATCTACCCACGAGGCTTCAAGTCGATTATACTAGTGGTCGTGCTCTAACGCTGAAAATATTATTTTCGTTTGCCCATCACAACGTTATTTGCCAGTAACACTTGAGAGTTTGGTGTCTGGACTTTTCGTCCCGAACTACCAGAGGAGCCGTTTATTTTCACTGATTCCTTTTTTTTTAAAACGTCAACAGACTACAGTTCTGATTACGCATACCTACATACGACAGTTATTTTCCGGCAGTTCTGACTGAAGAGGATTCAGAATGGAAAAAGAAACCGGGTCAGGCTACAGAATTCAATAAGGGATGAGATGCGTAGATATTTAGTTTGAAGTTCTCAACTATTCCCCACAACACCTTCCTTTCCTTTCAACTCTTCTCTTATTATTTCTCTTCTCTATATACCGTGGGGGTGGTTCTTGAGCATAATGACAGGCCATCCAAAAACCCCACCAGTCAGAACTCATTGTCGTGTGCAGGTATGCGAAATCCGAACTGTAGTCTGTTAACTTTTTCAAAAAAGAAATTAGTGAAAATATAAAGCCCCTGCCGGCAGTTCGGGACGAAAAGTTCGGACACCAGCCTCGTAAGTCGGTGTTACTGACAACGTTGCGTGAGCAAACAAAAATAGTACTTTAAGCGTTAGAGCATGACCACTAGTATAATCGACTTGAAACTTGGTGGGCAAACATCATTGTTGCTGGTAAATAACAATCTCATGGTGTCTGTTTTATTTTTGATTGGAGTCTTGGAGAATTTGATAGGAGGATGCATCTTTTGAGATCAGACCATATCAGAGATCAGACCACATCAGAGTTCATGACAGCCAATGAAAATGCTGAAGTAAACTAAACAAAGAGGAAACAGCCAATAAAAACGGCTCAAACTGAGTAAAGGGGGTAGCAATGGAAGGGGGAAAGCGGCTGACAATGCGAACGTGTGTGCCCTGTGACAAGCAGTAACGAACGAAGTATTGCTTCAATAATACTGACTATTACAGCCGAGCAGAAAGTTGGTTGAGTAACAATCACCTTTGGGTTAATATCACGCTTGGTATCAAAACGGAAAAACCAGAATTCAGCCACACTGACAATAAGAGTGGCGCCCTCCATTGAAAACGCTATTTACTACCCTAACAAACAAAACACCAGAGATTCCAAGGAAGGGCGAGAAGGATGGAAAGCATTTAAACCACACAATGGGGGCCACGGGGGGGGGGGGGGGACGGTGGGTACGAGGGTGCGTGGTCTGGCCGTTTTTCATTTCATGATGCCTAGTAAAGTATTTCACTCACGAATGCGGAAACCAACTAGACCAGCGAGGGGATATCGGAATAGTTTATTATTATTATGCTAACGATTGTTACGATTTTCTTATTATATGATGAATTAATAATTTTGCATTTTATCTAGGTGTAGCGGGTGACCGTACTGGGTCTGTGCTCCGGGGAAAAAATTAACAAACGCGTGTGGTTGCATTTTGTTGGGGTGTGCTGGCACCTGAACTACGGAGGCTCACAGCCACCGTTTCCAGGTGTGGTTACACGATAAACCACAAGCACTACTTAGGAGAGTTACTTGACCAAGTAATGCTCAAGTGTGATAGCAGTGGTACGACCATTGCTCAAGTCATTACTTACAGTTCAAGAACTACTTGCCCAAGTAATTGCTTGAGCACTTTGTGGGAAGCTATGGTACGGGCGTTAATCTTTTTAATTTAAATAATCGAATGAACAATGCAGAAAATTGAATCTGTTTAAATGCTGTTGTGCTTTAAGAATAATTTAATTCGTACGCAAAACAAATTAACTGAACAAAAAATGGCTTTGCCGTTTAGAAAAAAAAACATTAAAGTTCGTATCCCCATACTTACAGCCGTGAAGGTACACGAATCAAAACGGATTAGATTTCACTCAAACGGAACGAACTATATAATTTGAACTCCAATACCAGGGAACAAGTACTGTTTATGATCAATGGTTATGTCAGAAAGGAAGAGTGTTTCGTGTGAGTGGGTATATGTGTAATTTGAGTGCATTTATTGTGAAACAAGCAGACTCCTAGTTAAGGCAGTTTTTTTTCCCCTGTGTTTGTGTTTGAAGGTCGTTTGAGGTGGTTATTTCTAGTTCGTTTGAGTAATTACGTGTTCATTTTGTGTATGCATTTTTATCTTTCAATTTTGTAGCGTTTTGTTGTTTATGGCGTCTATTTTGTGTGTGTTTGCGGGGTTTCATTTCGCGAATTGGAGTTCAAATTATAGTTAGTTGCGTTCGAGTGAACCCTAATCCGTTTTCATTCGTGTACCTTCACGGCTGTGAGTATGGGGGTACGAGCTCTCCGTTTTTTTTTTTTTTTTGTTCAGTTAATTTGTTGGCCTTTTTCGCTTCCTTTTTATTGTAATTGCAACGGCCTGGTTTATCATTTGTACTGTATGTACACTGTCCACCCAATTTTGTTTGAGAAAAAACTGGGCTTTAGAAATGCGTATAATTCAGTTCATGTTCCGGCCAAGCTTCGTCCCATGTCTATTATTTTATGGTAACGCACTAGCTTGTGTCTAGATTTAGCATGTGTCATCTTGGTGGGCAGTTGGTTTTGCATTGTTGCAGACAGATGGCAATATCATGGGAACCAATCGCGGAAACAATTCAACTGGCTTCCCGAAGCCCGCTTTGAAGAACTAAATAAGTCAATGATTTAAGCGAACACCAGGATCGTTTCACTTTGGTGATTGCTGGAAGGCCGACAATGCTAACTCGAATAAGATACGACGCCAATGTTACTTTCCCATGAGCCCAAGCATCGTTGCATCTTCTTCGAATGAGTTCTAATCCATCTTGTGCGCCTCGTCTCTTTATTGTACCATTGTTACACATTGTAACGCGCAAACGAACTCTACTATACACTGCCATGTAAATTTACGAATTACATTATTCTTAAGGCACAACAGCACTTAAACAGGTGCAATTTTCTGAAGTGTACATTGTTTATTTAAATTAAAAACCCTAAATTTTTATCTGTGTACATTTTAACAAGTAAAGTAAAACCCTATAACCCTTTCAATCAGATGACCTTTCCTTTTCCGTCTACTTGACGTTTTTGTTTGTAATCCGCAATCCTTTTTTGAGGAAACTAGTTGGACCCGTGCATGCTACACGATGATTGAATTTCCCGAAGTCAGCTTCTCCCGGTGTTTTGTCGTGTTGAGAAAGTAACTGGCGGTGTCAATTCCCCCTCCCCTCCCGTACACCTCTACCCTCTTCCGTGCCCCCAACACCCCCCACACCGAACTGCACCCCCTGCCACTCTCCCAGTGTGGGGTCTGTATCTCCCCGGCTCCTTAGGTGTTTGGGCTTTGGTTTTAATGTATCCCCCCCCACATATGGCTCCCCCCCCCCGCCGAAATATGACAGTCTGCCTCCTACCCGTCTTTCTCGTTGTCTCGCCGGAAGTCGGGACATTCCCACGGATGTTTTGATGTAGCCCCGGAAAAGTCCCATGCAATGAAGTTCGATTTAAGTTTAAAAAAAAACAATCACTGAGAAACCCAGCATTCAGTAAGCAAGTTAAGTCCGCTCATCAGCGAAAGTGAAAACGTCGACAATGGCACACTCCACAACAAAATGAGGTACATTGTCGTTATAATTTGTTGCAATTATAATTGTTTTTCATTTCCGAGTATGAACGGTCGCGCACGCAATGATTGTTGCTGCTTGCTTTGAAACAATTCAGCTCAGCTCAGAAAGCCTAAACCTACGAAGCAAAAAGACTATTTTATCGTTAATAGCTGGCAATTTCGAGGCGTACTGGCCTCGAAATTAAGAACGTAGTTTAGTTGGTTTAAATCTATACGGGTATAGCTGAAACACGGGTTGTTTCATTTTACCCATTAAGTATGAACTGTTTTAGAATGAAAGTTTGAAATACATAACACGTTCACCAAGAATTGTTATGTACCGTAGCAAAGACATCACCGTATAGTTTGTACGGTGTGAATCTTACATTATAAACCAAAGTCTCATAGCAGCAATGAAGCAACCGCAACGACCCCCGGAAGGGGAACAATGAAAATGACCCGTGGTTGTTTCCCAGTATTTGCGCAGTGCTGTCTGATCGTTCACTGCAACAGTCAATTTTTCTTTGTGTAACACTCTCCCTGTCCGTCAATCCTCTCCCTCCGCAAAGCAATATCGTAATCAAATAGTGGCTTTAACAAAGCACTGCCCCACCAACGGGCATTCCCCGTTCAGGGCCCTCCCCATTCCCATTAGCGTGCGAAAAATAACTGTCCTTCGTACGTGACGTCATTTAAGACATACCTTTGCGATGACAGCACAGAGCAAATTGTTAGTCGAGGTAACAATGTGCCAATTTCAACTTCTTTTCAGGGCAACAACGTCCCAGTTTCACCTTCAAGCCAAAGAATTGACACATTCGCACGTTTTCATTGTTCCCCTTCCGGGGGTCGTTGCGGTTGCTTCATTTCTGCTATGAGACTTTGGTTTATAATGTAAGAAGAAGAAGATTGGCTAAGGAAAATACTGGTGAATAATTATTGGCTAAGGAAAATGCTGGTGAATAATTATTGGCTCAGCAGCATTATTAGTATTTCTTTATTGTTCAGTCGTTGTCTGGCGGCTAGCGTTGGGTGGGTGACTACCTGGGAATCCCGGTGCTGCAAACATCCGGCCTTAGGGCTTCGTCGGGCAGATGACTGGAAGCGGATAACGGTCGCTAAAATTCCTTTGAACCATTTGTGTCTGGCGTTTGCTGATTGGCATTGTTACCCAATTATAATGTTTAAAACAATGTAAAACCAAAAACTGATCGTTCTGGGTCCCGTAACTCCGGAATGGCCCGACCAATTGAAAAAGTGATCTCTTTCAGGATGAAGGCCCAAGAAACTTCTGGATTAGATCATGTTTCAGTAGGTGCAGTAGTTTTTTCTGAAACGGGTGGCAGAACAACAAGAACAAGAAGTGAACAGTTTTGAAAATTACGTGTGGCTCTCAACGTTTACTGTTGCACAGAATTGCCTATTTTTTTGTCTAAATATAGCTTTCATACTTATCTCCTATGTGACCAACTTTTTGGAAAAATATCGAAAAGGAACGGAGATATTTATTGTTTTAGTTTTTCTGAAGGGAGGATTTCAGTAGAAACGACCAAAACTTAACTAAAAAAAATAAACAAACTTTTTGAAGCTTCGCGTCATCTGAAGCAAACAACCACTTGTGCAGATGAATCGGCACAATTTTGAGCATTATTCGAAGTTTTGAAAATTGAGAAGCGCAGAAAGGACCAGCCGTGGATTCGATCAAGGAAACCTCCGAATACTGCAGGGGACGAGATAATGTCCAGAATTGGCCAATAGACGATGAAGAAGTGTGGTTGTCTCTCAAATTACACTGGTCGTCACAGATTGGCTGGCTGAGACATTTATAACGTCCATTTCTAATTTTCGACCAAATTAGCTTCTTCAAGCACCAAGGCTTAACCCGGCCACTGCACGACCTCGAGGACGATGTTGTTGCTGTTCATTAAAAAAAACTAACACATGTTTGGCCGTATAAGTCCTATGGGTTTTCTAAATAAGCCTGTAATTAATTATTGGCTATTTTTCTAATAAAAATTGAACACTTAGAATTGAAGAGGCTCTTCGTAGATTGAAATAAAACTAATCGTACGTTCGTAACTTAAAATTAATAGTGTACCCATTCTATACATGTAAATACAATTAAAATCATAGCCAAACTTTTAAAACTTTCGACAAAGGAAGAACTGTGTTAGGCTACACATTGTACACAATCGACTACTTTCTGGGCAAATTGTTTTACTGTTCTTCAGTCAAGTCATCTACTTTCCGTTCATCACCCAACTGATGACACATACATCAGTTTTCAAGATATTCAAGCACTCTTCCACACATAGAATTTTATCAGGGTTTTCAAGGACTCGTACGAACCCTGAAGTACTTGCTGAGTTGTGCGAAGCACAGTAGACGATTAGATTTTAACCATTTTCGAGCGATGTCATTTAGCCAAGTAGAATGTAACAATCTTACCTATCGTGCGCAAAAATAAAAAAAAATGGTAAAAACATTTGAATACAGCAGTAAAGTTTCACGTGGACTAAACAGTACTACAGCAACACTGCCGTATCTGATACCTAACAGGAAAGTTGATTTGTGTTCCTTTGCTCTTTTGACTTCGGCTCAGTTAAACTTTACCTTAAATATCAAACGATTCGTTTTTGTTTTCTAATGTGAAAGGACACACCATCATAGACACAATGGACAGAAAAACCTTCGCCAACAGTCGAAAAAATAAAACAGAGAAGAGAGTCTTCTTTTTGAAACATTATAAGAAAGCAGGTATTCTAAAAGTCTCCAATAAAAATTTTAAAATGTATAATTATTTTACAGCTTTGTTGCTTTATCCCTTCATACCACACACAAACAAACAAAAATTACGTCAAGCACGAGGAAGAATTTTTACGTGTGCTCCTTGGGAACCCGAATGAATTACGTAAGCAAATCGTGCTAAACGTCTCACAGGCCAAAAATGCAAAATCCAAGCTCAATCAGTTATACATTTTATAATTATAATATGCAATCATACATTTTATAATAAAGCGTCCATCAAAATTCACTATTTTCAATATCAGTTAAATCCACACAAAACCAAAACTAGTGTAAGAAAAACCGCCAAGTTTCCAAAAAGAAGCGATATCATTCACGCAACGAAAGAACGCCAAGGCTAACCATGTTCAGCAGCAAATTTGACGCGTTTCCTATTCTTTAATGTTTTTGAGCAAGAAATGATTTTAACTATTTGCAAATAAGACGGATTGCACAAAAAAATGTCAGTGCTAGAGTCAGAGCATTATACAGTTCTAAGTCCAGAATGTCTCAGCTGTCAAAGCAAGTAGTCACACAAAGAAATTAAAGAAGAAAGCAATGCGCGAAGTCTTGACCCTCCCCGACTCGAGGCCAAAAATAAATGTAACCCCCCCCCCAAAAAAAAATGCGCTTTTCGAACACCTATTGAGGAACATGTTCTATAAAATGTTCCTTACACCCGTCTCTTGTCGAGATAATTCGTACAAAAAATATGATGAACATACTGTTTGCTTGTATGCCAGCAAAGTCACCACTTGAAAGACGAAGAAGCAAATAAACCAGGTGTGCCAAGGCTTTTCTACAAAGTTCTTTGCATAAGCTGAGGCGTTTTTAAAAAAAAAATTTGACTGCTGAAATTGTGACTTTTCGTCTGGTGGTCATGTGTTTTTGATCCCCACTCTTGACGGGACCTGAAAAAGTTATGTGCCCCCTTCGAACGTGTCCAAAAACCTGTATGACCCCCCTCCCCCAAAGCTTCTCGCCCCCCCCCCCCCCAGGCGGAAAGAGGGGGCGGTCCCTTACTAGGGTTAACCTTGCCGGTTTTTCCATGTTTGAAAGTCCGACGCTTTTTGGAAATTGGTAGCTTCTTTCATACCACTTTTGATTTTGAGACGATATCACAACTTTTATGGGACTTTGATCGCACGAAACTTCACGCCTGCCTTCAGCTACACTTTCTAGCGGGAGTATGTTGATGTACAATTAATTTTGTTAACGTGATTAATCCTTTCAGTCACGAAGTTAAGCCTGGCGATTTTTGGCAAAGTGTGGTCCGTCGTTGGATTCTGACCGGCAGTCACCTCGTTAAGAGACGAGGATGCTGACAATGTTGGGTTTGCTCGAGTTCCCCGGGCCCCATCTCACAGCTCGCGGTGTTGCTAGAGACTAACTTTTTTACTCGTCGAGTAGTTGTTTTTTTTTTTGTTTGTTTGTTTTTGTTTTTTTGTGACGCCGTGACTGAACTGGTTATGAAGATACATTTCAAGACGAGGATTCTACTGGGTAGCTATCACAACTTTTATAGGACTTTTCAGGTCATATGTTTTTCAGGTCCTGTCCTATCTACCTTCATCAATATACTCATTTCCGTAGGTTCAGCAATAAGAAAGGTTTTTTTTTTTTTGCTCTGTGAAACAGCGGGTGAACTCCTTTTCGCCAAATTCCGTTTTGACAAAAAGAAAGCAGATTAAAAGCTTTTTGCCTAAAGGGCAAATCCCGTTTCGCCAAATTCAGTTTCGCCAAAACTAATTTGACGAAATTTTACGTAGGAGAAGTTTAATACCCGTTTTGTATATAATGGGTATTTAAAAAGCAAACATGTAACAGAGACAAGCAGTGGTAGAATAAGACGGACCAATTGACTTATTTGCGTTTTGAAAACTGACAATACAGACGGAAAAAACGTGTACTTAATATTATTTAGAATGCTTGGTTGACACTACGTCAACGCCAAGGTTCTCTTTTAAGAATAGTTAGTTATACACGTGATGGTTACCCTTTCCCAAACAGGAATCCCGTTTCGCTGAATCAAAATATTCTTCAAAAATTTACCATTGCAGAAGTTAAAGATGCATGCCTAGTTGGTAAGAATGTATGATTAGTTGCGATGTCTGATGTTATGTGTTTAGCCGCAGCGAGAGGGGAAGCGCGAGCGAGGCACGTAATTAAAAAAAAAAATCTGCAAAACGGACTTCTGCAAAACGGGTGTTTGTCTATAAATGTCTGACCATTACACGGGAATCGTGTTTTAAATTCGTGTTCTTGAAATTTTGTGAACGGTATTTGGCGAACGAGATTTGGCAAAACGGACGTAACAAAACTGCGTGCCCTGTTCGGTGAAATGACGCCAGAATGACTGGCCCATAGCCTTGGCTCGATTTTAGTTCTTGCGTATCTTACAACCTATTTACAATCATGATTTATATGCCCATGCCTGAGTGTTTTAATAACACAACTATAATGTTGTCACTGCCAACGGAGACTCGCCGAGGTTAACGAAATCAACAACCGTGGGCTGCCAGTCATGTGGGAACTCGGAATAAATCGAAAGTTAACGTGACAAGAAGTTGTCATGGTGCTGTCAGAATAGATTATTGTTTGCTTTCACTCTTGTTTTAAAACTGGTTAGGAAAAGATGGCGGTAAAAAGGAACCGTTGCTGGTTCGTTACTACTATTTTGGTGATTATTTGGATTCTACTCCGTGTATGCACTTGTGAAGACCAAGACCACAAAGAGAGGCTACATATGTGGATACGTAAATCCTTCCCACCTAAACAGATTCCGTAAGTGGTGCATGCATTTTCATGTATAGGAAGGGTGGTGGTAGTTAGAGGTTTAATGGCGCGTCGTATAGAGGCGACCAGACTGATAGAATAAACTTTGGTTGATAAACACGTATACGGGAACCTTGAGAAAGGGGATTATAATTAATTAAAAAATAAAAAAACTTTTAAGTTAATGAGTAAATGTCAGCTAGAAACAAAAAAAGTGCAAGATGGTGCACACGTTGTGAACTACTAGGGATGATAAGTAGGGTGGATCAAAAACAATTTTTTCAAAGTTTAAATCGTAATAGTGTGGAAAAGTTGGTCTTCGACCTCCTAATCACGTTCCCTAAAGGAAAAATTTCTAACATAATTTTTTGAGGTGCCCACCTGGCCATAAAATTTAACATTATGAGTCAACGAGAAAAATCGCTAATTCTGAAAAAAAAAATTGACTAGTTTAAAATACAGCTTCTTACATTATCTAATTTGGTACTCTCAGAGACCATTAAAAGAAGCAGGAATTAAATTTTATAAAAATATTTTATCCCTAAACTTTGTTATAATTCAAGGCATAAAATCGATAAAAATTATTTTTTCCCTATTTTGATGGCCGATAATTCGCATTGTTTTATGGAAGAAAAAAAATGTTTTTGATTTTGGCTTCAATTTTGGTGGTCTCTGAGAGTACAAAATGAGACAATGTAAAAAGTAACTATTCAAAAATCACTCTTGCAGAATTAGTGATTTTTCTGATTGACTTTTAAAGAAAAACTTTAGGCTCAGGTGGGCACCTGAAAAAATTATTTTAGAAATTTTTCCTTTAGGGATAATGATCCTTTAGGGATAATGACCGACTTTTCCACACTATTACGATTTAAAATTTTAAAAAAGCATTTTTTTTATCCACCATAATGATAAGTGACTAACAATATAACTAGCCGTAATTTGTTTCTTCAACCTTTATGTTGGCAGTTTTACAATTGGTATTGACCACGTCGAGGTTGCCATAATCGACAGTAATGATTAAAAAAACACAAAATTAATTATGTTTGTCCTGTTGAAAATTTCACTTATTTTTCTATAATCTAGCCTAACAATGCCGCGAGGAGAAGATTGCTTGTAGTCCCTCCTTGTGGGTAACTCATTTTAACGGTTCCATGCTATTGTAAAGTTGCTATCTCTTGCTTGTGGCTTATTCCGTAATTACCTAATAACTGTAATTAGGGCTAATTACGGCGTTCCATTCGAAATCCAAAGGATACAATTGCTTGCGTGGAACACTGGTTTTTGACAACATTTCTCCAAGTGCGGGACACGTGCGTTCCTTTTGGTGGAAAGTGTTTCGATATTTTGGCCCATCAGCTCTTAAATAAAGAAGGTTTGGCGCCGAAAGTAATGATTCCCAACAAGCACGCAACAAGGTCTAAACTCTTTGCACGAACTGTCTTCTTGGACAATTTCTTGACTCATGTGCGCATTGTTAAAATGTAAATTCTTGTAAACGCGTAATGTTTAAGGATGAAGTAAAGAAGTTTTCAATTTAACAAGCCTGCAGTGAACCCTTGAAATTACATTGGTGGCAGCGGTTTGTTCGGATTTTCACGGTCAGGATGTTGCATCAATAGGCCTATCCGAACTTTCACGTTAAAGGGACACAGCTGCATCGAAAGCCGGCGGTCATGTCAACTTAGATGGCAGTGGTGAGCTTCTCCAACTCAGTGGGTTCACTTTCCATGGCAGAATTTCGACTTTAGCGGCAACCAGCGTGGGAGAAAGATTAAAGGAGATTCCTGCTGTTCAAGAAAGACAAGTCAAGAGACGGAAAAGCTGAGATGAAAGACAAGATTGCGACTGGGCGAGGGATGGAAAACATTCGTATCAGCGAGAAGTGGAGGGTACTGCTGCTCGTTGTCGCGTGAGATGGAAGATTTCGGCGAATTCCGGTAAAGGAAGAAGCGAAATAGAGTTTGAAGTCATCGTCAGTGCAAGCCTGGGTTCGTCAGTGCAGTTGTAGAAGTCGTCTTGACAGCGTCTCCACAACGCGGCAACAGGTGAGCTGTGGCAAACTTTTTTTTCACCTTAGTATTAGGGCGTTTAAAAAAAAAGAAAGTGTTGTTTAAAGCTTGCGAAAACTGTTGTGCGTGTTGGTGTTATTTTGTCATAGTTGGTTACTTAGGTATTTAAGTAATTTTACAATGGAGTTGCTTAGTGATAAAACTGAAGTTGACTTGAAAGATGTGTGTGCGAGGAATTGCATGCGCCTAAGCGAAAAAGTGAAATTCTGGCTATGTTTAAAGGTGATTTGGAGGGTGGAACTTTGTTGTCGGATGATATGGCAGAAGCTGGGAGGCAAAAAAAGCAGAAAGAAAAAGAAAAGCAAGATGAAAGAGAAAGGTTAATTTTAGAGGCTGAAATTGAGAGGGGAAGGTTAAATGTTAGAAAAGAAGAATTGTCCGAACTTTGGCCGTCTAATGATGGACGATGCCGACAATACTAACAATGGTTTTAACAATATTTTCGTACTTACGCGCCCTCCCACGTCATCCCCGTTGCGCCCCCAGGCTCCAAACCATAAAAGGAACGAAGTTCGTATTGTACTGCACCTATTCGTCCAATTTCATACCTGGAAGCCTTCCCGTTATCTCGGTATCGATGACTAATCATCCTATGGGATTTAACATGGGAGGGATGAGCGGCGTACGCTAGCTAACTAGTAGTAACACATTTTCAACGTTATTGATGGTCAGATTTTGAATTGAAAGCAGCTTAGCTGGGATTCCTACAAGAGTTAATTTTTGTCAGGTGGGTCATTGCTCTCGATTTCAACACGATTTAGGCATTTGTACCGCATTATTATTTTGCCCAAAGTACCTGAAATGTGCCCAACTATGCTTCAGGATATAAGACACTGACGCTATGGCGTCGCGCTACAATGGTTACAACCTCGACAATTGAATTGATGTGATGTTTGTTGTGATGCTTGTTGCCTTACTTGGCGCGACACACTAGCGTGTGTCTAGATGTTACAGAGCAGTGTTTACATAACCAGTTTAGATCAGCTAAAAAACTGATAAACAACGTACTTAGATTTTGCTCACACTTTGACAACACTGGGTACTGAATGGGTTAAGGAACTGAATTGTAGGGATTCTTTCCAAAAATTGTTCCAGCAGCTATTAATAGAGGGTTTTTTGAATAAGGTACCAAGTCCGATAAGGGTAAACAAGAATCTGTTTTGAACTTAGCTTCGCTTGCAGACGATTACTGCGCTAATCGTCAAGAAACAGTTCTACGACAGGAGAGTGGATCCGACAATGGAAATGGCGGTCCGCAGGGCAGAAATAATTACCGTGTTGGAGGTAACAATGGTAATGGTTATGGCAGATATCGGAATGGTAATGGTTATCAAGGTAATCAAAGTAACAGCAACCACCCAAAACCAAAACTGGTAGAAAAACCCGCCAAGTTTCCAAAAACGGTCGGTCTTTGAAGGTAGTGATATCATTCCACCATGGAAAGGCCGCCAAGGTTAATCCTATTAGCCAAGTTATTCGCGCATACTAGTAGTTCGAAAATTAAATGAAAACTAGAAGATTGCTACTAGCGGTAGCAATCTTCAAGTTTTCATTTAACGTCCAAAGTATTATTCGGTGCGATTAACTTGGCTAATAGGATTAACCTTGGCGGCGTTTTCCTGGTGGAATGATATCACTACCTTCAAAGGCCAACCGTTTTTAGAAACTTGGCGGGTTTTTCTACCAGTTTTGGTTTTGGGTGGATATCACAACTTTCATATGACTGTGAACGTACATAAGGTTACACCGTCTGTTTAAGATGCTTCAATCCCATTTTTGCGCACACTGACTAACAATCGCTGATTTCGTTCGCTTTGTTCACTCAATCAGCGCATCCCCTTCAGTTTTTTTGTTTATCCTTGCAACTTCCACTTAATTTTTCAAGATTTCGTTCACATTTAGTCATGCAGAAACCCCCGAAGGTTGCTGTTAATAAAACAGCAGAACACGAAGTATTTTTGGGGGGGTTATTAACAAAAAACCCATTGGTTCGTGTATGCTCGTATTGTTGCGTAATGATCATCTAACGTGCATCCCCTTTATTCTTACGCAATCCACGGCAACGTTAATGTTTCTTTATTTTGTCCTTCGTTACAGTTCAGTTTTTAGTTCGTTCAGGCTTTTACAATAAATGCACAGGGAGCCGACACAAAATACTCTTGGTGTGCCGGCCTTTTTTTTTTCTAACTCACCTCTCTATATACATATACGTATATAGAGAGGTGAGTTAGAAAAATAAAAGACCGGCACACCAAGAGTATTTTGTGACGGCTCCCTGTGAATAAATGTAAGGCCCGTTTTGTCTTCAGTCCTTTGTCAAAGCGTGACTTACTTTCCTGTGGCAAAAGTAAAATTTGCTACAGACGATGGCTACATTGTGCTGGAATGCGGCATGTCGCCATATTTCAAAGAAGAAACATACGACTTTCTGCTTAGCCAAATGTCTTATGAAAAGCTACAGAAAATTGAAACAAAGGTAAAAAAAAACACGGAATGCGATAGGTCGAAAACATGTGGCAATGGAAAGAAAAGTAACGAAAAGCAGGTTGTAGGTCAATTTATTGATGGTGATGTATTGGATAGTCTTTTTCAAAGTGGAAGATGAGGAAATGAAGGAAAAGTGTTTTAAATGTTGCAAGTAAAAAGAAGGTAATTGCTGAAAGCAGTGGAAGTAGTGTCAAGGTCGAAGATAATGGGCTTGCACAAAAGGATACAGTTGATCAGTCACAACACGTGTTAGCCAGCAAACAAGCTAGTGTTGTGGCCGACTCTGTAAACGGTAAGGAGGAGAGTAAAAAGTTGCAGGGAAAGAAAATTTAGGTTTGTTTTCAGAAGGATTTCAAGACTTGTTAGCTGTTAAAGCTGAAGTTTTAAAGCAAGGATAGGTGCTCGATCCTGGGTTGGAGGGATGTCGAGTGGCGGCTGACATTGAAGGTACATTTTTTTTTTTGAAGGATGATGTTTTATGTAGGAAATGGTCGGCAGAAAATGGCAATGGTACCTAAATCTAAAATGCATACGGAGCAACTGGTAAGGATGGCACATGCTAATGCCTATTTTGAGTACTTGGCCATGGTAAAGCCCATTACCAAGTTGCAAGAAGTATTTTATTAGCCAGGAATGGGTGCACCAGTTAAGGATTGGATAGAGCGGAGTGAAATCTGTCAGAAATATGGAAAAGGTTCGAGGAAGGGCAAGGAGGAAATGATTTTAGTTCCGGTTGTGGAAGAGTTTTTTTTTTTATTAAGGTGGTAGCGATGTTGTAGATACTTTCAAAGTGACGTCTAAAAGAAATAAGTGTGTCGTAATGCAGGTTGTAGATATGGCGAACACGGATTCTGAAGCAGTTGCTGTCAGGGAGGCTAACTCACACATGGTGGTAAAGAAGTTGTTAGCTATTTTTTCAAGGGTTGGGCTCCCTATGGAACTCCAATTGTATCTTGGAAAACTGTTGGTTTCTGAACGGGCAACTTAAATAAATAAATAAATAAATACAATTTTCCACCAACACGTGGAAGGACTGCGGAAGGGCACTGAACCACTAACACCGAGCCTAGATTTAAAGGAACAACAAAGCCAAAAGAAAGACCTATAAAATTTCTGTGAATGGGCGTTTCAAAAAGACTGTTAGGTTTTCGAGCATCAACATACGACGGATTCCATGCACTGTGGACTGTTCAACAGTTGATTCTTTGAGAGCATTTCAAACTTTCACAACACGTACACTGTAAAAATAGACGTTGTGAATCACAACGTCTATCACAACACCTATTTGTCTCCTTTTTTACAACACGTTGTGGTCATAACATGTTATGATTTACAACACCTACAGCAGACGTTGTGGTTAACAACACCTACAGTAGACGTTGTGATTTACAACACCTACAATAGACGTTGTGATTTACAACACCTACAATAGACGTTGCATTTTACAACACCTACAACGCACGCCTTTATTGTGTTATGCCGTAAGTCATTTATCTTTCTTTTGTTATTTTGAAAAGTCGGTGGGAAGGGCTCCATCCGATTGGGTACCCTACAAGCCCACGAGGTAACTGAGAGTCATAAGTTAAGAAGCTGACTGTATTGTCCAAACATCCATACACACTGATTAACGGAGATTTCGATACATAGAAACTCTTGTTAAACCACCACTTTCAGACGCAACTGTATATTTGTTATGGTTTTCGGATTGCGTGGGTACTTTTTATTAATTCGTCCCTAACGTCAGAACAGTTTAAAATGAATTACGGGGAAGACAAACATTTACTGATAGTGATGGTTTAACTACACATCAGTACCAAACTTTACCAAAGAGTTAGAGCGCATTAGTATACTGCTACACTCGAAGAAGCTTCTGTTAAGAGGTTCAGCTTACCCACGCGTTTATCATTTGAATTTACGGTTTTCACAGAATTGGTTGAAATACAGTTTTCAAAGCAATATAAAAATTAAAAAAAATAAAGTCACAGCTTAATGGCTGCAGTTTGGCTGTAAAACTAAAGGAATGCAATTTTTGTGTGGCATTATTAAATTATTACCAAAAACTTAACTGAACAATAAAATCCAGCCACAATTTTACTTTACCAAACTGGTATAAAAACACAATTTAGTCGACAATATTTTCAGCCAAAGACTGAAAATCTTTTCAAAGATGGACTATAACAAAATATCTAAAACTTGAAAAGTCATCCTTGACGTATTTTGTTAAACAGAGCCTTTACTCATAATTATATATGTGTCGTCATTCAGTGCCTTGCTAGGTGTTTTAGGTGTTGTGGTTTACAACACCTATACACGTTGTGGGGAACAACACCTATAGACATTGTGGTTTACAACACCTATAGACATTGTACGTTACAACACCTATAGACGTTTTGATTTACAACACCTACAGATGCTGTGGTTTACAACATGTGTAAACGTTGTGGTTTACAACACCTATAGATGTTGTGGGTTACAACACTTGTAGACGTTGTGGTTTACAACACCTATTCTGTAGACGTTTAAACATGCAACATCTACCAATATTCATTCTTGGAAAACTGATTTTAGATGTTGCGTTTGTAGACGTTGTGCTTTACAATGCCTAAAACCTCGTTATAAGACTCAGAGCGTCCTTATACCGAGTTTTAGGAATATGTAGGTGTTATAACTCACAACGCCATTTTCATAGTGTACGGAGAAAAAGTTCTTGCGACAGTTAGTACCTGCAGCCTGTACAGCAAGTTTCCAAGAATGGCCACGCGTGTACATCTTGCCTGGGGCCAAGTCGAAGAAAAGTAGATTTACATCAAGCAATCCTCTCAGAATTTTGTAAGTGAGAATTAGGTCAAATCTGATTCGACAAAGTTCAAGTAATTTAAGCCCAGCCATGGCCAAACGTTCGCCATAGTTAAGATCCCGTAGGCCAGGTAGGCGTTTCGTAAACTTACGTTATACCGATTCGATGAGATCAATTGATCCGGAGACCAAACCAGGATATTCAAGGAGAGGTCTCACAAACACCTTGAACGCCCAACCTTGATGTGAACGCTGCCAGACGTGAAGCATTTATTTACAATGGCAAACCGTTGGCAGACCAGAGAGCAAATTTTATGGCAATGAAATGAGGATATTAGGTTTTTAGTAAACCAGATCCCGAGGTCCTTTACCTCATAGGTAGGCTGTGGGGCCGTCGATTCAAGGTAATATAAGGGGCAGCAGTTCAGATTGCCAATGTGGAAAGTAAAACATTTAGAGATAGAGAGGTAACTGCCGTGTCGTTGCCCATGAGGTCACATTTCGAATTTCAGAGTCCAGTGCGAATGAACCAATAGTAGTTAAGTTTTCTGCTCCAATCTTAATGTCATCCGCAACTTGTTTCTTTGAAAGATGTGAAATCAGCCTTGTAAATAGTAAGCCTTACCGACCTCAGTCTCAGGCTATGGAAAGGTTGCACAAAACGATGAAAGACAATCAGGGCTTTGGGTGAAGAGAATCCTGACTAAAGTGACGAGACTTTAGCATCAGCTAAGTTTGCAGGTATACGTCTACACTCCCTGTGAGGTGGCAAACATCAATCCTGCGGAGTTAGGGGATGGAAGGAATTTGAGGTTGAAGATGGTAATCCCAGATGGAAAGAGGAAAAGATGGAAATATGGGATTGCACGGGTTACTGCCAGTAAGGGGGTTGGAGTGAATGTCATGGTAGTGGAAGGAGAGAACGGAGCGAAAGATGTGGAGTTGTACAGGCCATCTCAGGTGTGGGATTCAGGGGGAAAACCTGGAAATGTCACGAGCAGACAAGTGAATGAGGGAGCTATTAGTGGCTCTCTGTCTGCAAGGGTAAAAGAAAAATGTAGGCGCCTAGTAATGGTTAAAGTAGAAGCAAAATCTGGTTTACTGGTTATAAACACGAAGAAAAAAGTCAAGTCTAGGTTAGGATTGACTGGTGAAGGCCTGCACATCTACATATATAATAGGCAGCAGCAGCCGAATGCACCGGCCTCACCATCCAGTCGTACAATCAAGTACCTCACCCTATAGTGCCATCTGTTGACGGGATTCGCCTTTAAATTCTGGTTAGGACACTTTTCCAACGTCTTCGAACGAATGGCGCCATTTACCAAACTTATAAACGGAACAGAAAGCCAATTGGGCTCGATAAGTGATAAATAAATACGGATGCAAACTTATTTACGTTGCCTTTTGGACTTAAATGTCAGACTGCCTGAGTGGGGAATCGAACCCACGACCTTTGGAACCAAAGGCCGGAGTCCTACCACTCAGCCGTACTGACATACTACCACTCAACCAAACCTGCCATGTCACCGTCTGTTGACGTCCTTAGAGTACAAGTTCGGGTTATGACAATTTTTCCAAGCCTTCGAAGAGATGGCGCACTTACCAGACCTGCCGCACTATTTTTTGGATCATGTTTTGGTGTATTACAGGTTTTGAACTTTGGTTTAACGCTTTTGCACGTCAATTTGACACTTTTGTATACTTGGGATTTAACACTTTTGTACTTCAATTTTACGTTAGTGGATTTCAAATTAACACTCTTGTTTTTCGATTTAACACGCTTGCACTTGAATTTAACACTTTTGCACTTGAAATTAAAGCATTGAAATAACTAATGCTTTAATTATTCGCTGTAACGAATGTGTATTTATACGAAATACACTTATACAGCAATTTTTACTAATTGCTACTTAATTTCGCGCTCCCGAAACTCTGAAATATCCTGCGGCGTTTTAAATAAAGAACGACGACTACTTTGGAGATTCTAGCAGGTTTATGCAGTGTAGGTTTGTGTGAGAGGCTTTCACTCCACAGGACAAACAACTCACAGTTGGGTTTTCTAACGTCTTTACTGCACATATTCATAACAATTAAAAACTCAAGCCCAATCACAGTATAAAATAATCTAAAAACAGGAGCTTTCGTCCAGTCATACTGTGATTGAGCTAGGGTTTTTAATTTCATGCGTTCATAGTCAGTGTAGTGATATTCATAACAAGTCTAGCTAGAACTTCGTGCACCTGTGGTCACAGGCTTTTGACAACCAACCACTATTTTCGCGCGCTTACAAGCATACACTGCCGCTTACGATAACACTGGAAGGTGTACGTTCAAGGCAAGTTGCAGTGGCGGCTTGCGCACCTTGACACCTGTATTTGTACGAGGCTCTTCTCATCGTATGCTTCCACGTAATTTATTATCTCTAGTTTACGCTCGTGTCAATATTGGCTTCCGACCTCCTTTTTTTTTTTTATGTTTTCCCGCTCGGAAAAACAGTGTTTTTACTAATTTTGTAAATGTCTGCCACCTACTGTAAAAATGCAGTGCAGTGACATTAAAAAAATAGTAGTGATATTTTCGTATGATTTACTTTTTCCCCCTAATGTTGTTATTTACAGTTCCTCCTTGTGAATTCTTTCGTCAGCTACAAGCTCAACAACGATTTTGATTCATTTAATGTTTTTGAATAGCTAAATTGCCACTCGTTGTCGTCGGTCCGTGGCTTCCCTGGCAGGCTCATTGTTTACTACTACTTGATGCCGCCGTACGTAGGTACAGTACCGCTCAAAAGTAAATGGAAAAAGCTTTGTTGCCATGTTCACGCGCTTGCAACAATAGAAAGCAAAACTGAAGCCGACGTTCGGTAATCAGCTGTGTTGGTATGGATCGCCAATACTTTCTGAGTTTATTGTTGAACCCAAAACGATTCCTCATTTTTGCATTACGTCTGGAAAAATTGTCAAACATCAGCCAACTGAATTTGAACTGAATTTCACATTCGTTTTGAATTGTTTCGCATTAAAGGAAGTAATAACAATTGGTTCATTCGATTTTTTAGTTATCCAAGCCCATTTAAACCGTGTAGCGTATTTAATTAAAATAAGGCCGCTTAAAAAAAGTTGTTTCTCAAGTCCCGCCGCATGGAGTAACCTTCCTCCCCCTCATCACAGAACCTTTTAATTTTTTAATTCAGAAATGCAGCATCGACACCGATTATTGTTTTTTTTTTTCATAACTTCTCCCAAAATGACCCAATTTGATATTCCAATACATTATTTTAATGTTTCTCAAGTTATTCAGAAAACCTACAGGTAACTCCCAAAAAAGTCGCATTAGAACAGCACGTTTGCTCAAGAAGGCAAACAACTGGACATTTTTCAGAAAAATGTGGCACAGCATTTAGATTCTATAAAACTTCGAGGGTCTTTTGAAGGCGTGTGAATGGAATAAATAGTAAAATAAAACAAGCGGCTGCACACACTGACTGACAATCGCTGATTTCGTTCGCTTCGCTCACTCAATCAGCGCATCCCCTTCAGTTGTTTTGTTTAGCCCTTCACCTTCCCCTTAATTTTTCAAGATTTCGTTCACATTTAGTCATGCAGAAACCCCCGAAGGTCGTTGTTAATAAAAAAAGCAGAATGCGAAGCAATTTATATTTGGGTTATTAACAAAAAACCCATTAGCTCGTGTATGCTCGTATTGTTGCGTAACCATCATCTAACGCACATCCCTTTATTCTTACGCAATCCACGGCAACGTTAATGTTTCTTTATTTTGTCCTTCGTTACAGTTCAGTTTTTAGTTCGTCCAGGCTTTTACAATAAATCTAAGGACCAGTCTTGATTGTTCAAGCCATTGTTGCTTAAAATCTTTGGTTGCAACTTGGAAAAGAAACGAAATGTAAATTCGCCCGTGGCGAATTTCAAAATCCTCCCACTCATTTGTCCTGACCCCTACAACCCCCAAACCAACAAAAGGACCATCCTCTGATCACTGTGCATCCGTGTGAAAAAGTTCAGGTACGTAGGCCTTCCCAATTTTGCGCTAGCCATGAACAAAAAGTCTATGGGATTTAACATGGGAAAAATCTTATTAGCTAGCTAGCTAGCTAGACAGTAACATAAAAACAACGTTATTGACGTATCTTTTTCTCTATGATTGGTCGCATTGGGATTTATCCTCAACATGCCAAAATATGCTTTCAATTGCTTACAGTTAACATACACATCTCTGCTAGTGAGCCGCCTTTTTTATCATTAACAATCAATTTTTAACAATCGGATGTCTACAATGGGATGACCTACTGTTACTTGGCGGCGACACACTAGCGTGTGTCTAGATCATTCCCAACAAGCACGCTACAAGGACTGAAATCTTTGCGCGAACTGTTTTGTTGGACAATTTCTTGATTCATGTGCGGATTGTTAAAATGTAAATTCTTGTAAAATGTGTAATGTCTAAGGATGAAGTAAAGAAGTTTTGAATTTAACAAGTCTGCAGTGAACCCTTGAAATTACAATATTACATCGCCAACAATTCATCGCACGGACAATTCATAACAGCGAATTGATCGCTGAACAATACATCGCGTGTACAAATATATTGCGTGGATATCCTGTACACACACATGTTAATTCGTCGTCTCTCTTTCTGTAACGATAGCTCAGCAGTTGGTTTCTTGCTAGAAATACAACGTTTGAGTGACATACGAGGGTTGCTAGTTCGAACCAGTAGACAACATTAACAATTTTTTCCAGCGATTAATTAAACCGGATATAACGGAAATAACGTGTCGTCCATATTGCACTCGTTACTCTCCCATTCTCGCGAGCAACGCAGCAGGACAGATGCTGGAATTGTGAGCAATTCCACGTAGATAAACTGAGCCACACAAATGCTGGAATTGTGAGCAATTCCACGTAGATAAACTGTTTATCTACGTGGAATTGCTCACAATTTTAACCTACAAGTTTAAACGTTTTGATATTTAACCTACAAGTTTAAACACTTTAATTTTCAACCTACAAATTTAAAGGCTTTGAATTTTAAGCTCTGTATTGCAATTTTTGTAGTTTGACGTTTCAAGGTTTGAAGCTTTACTGCTTTTGAAGATTAGGTTTATTGAATAAAAGTTTTTAAAACGTACGATAAACTTTCACGTTTAAAAAAAGTTGACTGCAGCAGGCAATTTTTCTCTGTAATATTCCCAGCCTCTCCCTCATTTCCCCTTCTCAGTTCCTCCCATCATCTCCCTGCCCTCTCCCTCCCCATCTTTCGTATCCTCCTAGCCGTCCCTCCGCTTTTACTACCCGTAGTTGAATTAAATACTGTCCTCCCCCTTCCCCTTCAACCCTTCAACCACTCCTCCTTTTGTAAGCTGCAAAAAACTGATTCGGTCTCCATCCCAAACAACCCCCACCCCCCCCCCTCAAAAAAAATTATCTCTTAGGTTCGGTTAATGCATAATCATATGCTTAATGGTAGCAAACGCACCCCACCCCCAACCCCAGTCTGTTTAACACGGACATTTCCCGTCTACTCCACCTCCTCCACCCGCCCAGTCTATCGCTTTGACCAAATAATTAACACGTTTACCCGATTTCATTGTTGGTGTGGGATTTCCTGCGGTACTCGTCTTTTTTGGCTGAGAAACTTTGCTCTATAATGTAAGATTAATTAAAACTTGCAATAAATTGTAAGTGCGATGAATTGATGGCTATGTATTCCTACGGATACCGACTTTAAACCACGCGCCAGGGCCGTTTGCTGTGACGTGCGTATCATGTGACTGGGCCAGTCCATTCAGACGGCCAAAGATCTGCTATTCTCGTTCGTCACTAGTTAACTCATGATGACATCACGGCCAACAGCCGTGGCTCGTGGTATAACGATGTGGACCATTTTTTTAACGATAGAAAGAACTGGTTGCAAATTACCAGTTTTTACCAATGGTAAATTACGGTTTTTTTTCAGTGTGATTTAACAGTAATAGAGAACCAATATTGTGGTGAAGCTTGTTAGGGGAGGAGAGGTTAATGATTTTACAAAGATGTTAAACAGAGCCAGGAGCCCTCAAAACATTTTTTGTTTCTTGCTTTTCATGTACTCGTCTGATAAAATTCTATAATTATAGCTGGTGTCTGTCCTATATTTTCATCATCTGTGGATCATGGTTCTGACCAGAAAGTGGGGGAGACTGAGGCTTAATGGCGCTTCGACCGCTAGGTCATAAACACCACTCTCAGTCACAGTGCAGTGCTCCGAGTTGCCACTGCGCCACACATTCCAAACTAGATTTTATCATACATCTGTACCTCCTGCAAAAATATAAAAAATATCCCGGACAGGAGGACAGATTTATTGCCCAATTGACGCGCTATGTCTTCTGGAAGATGGAAATGGCGACGAACACTATCATGAAGGTGACCGTCACTAAGCAAGTGACAGACCGTAAGCGGTCACGAGACGTACACTACACGTAGTGTGTTGATAGAACTTTGCACAACACTATTTTATGCCTTCAGTGCTCGCCGTGTTACCGGACTGGAACCAGATAAGACTTTAACCATTTAAGGTCGTTGGTCCTAGATGGCCGCGAAGGTCTCGTAGGCGCTACTAAAGTGGTGCACTTAGCTCTGTTGACACCACGCAGTCCTACTGAGTAGTCACCATGACTGTGAAGTCATTTTTTTTTATATCAACCTACTGACAATACAGATTTCCTGATGATAAAATGAATAGAAACCTTGGCTCAGTGGCCTAAAACAAAGTGAAAACAGCAATAGCAATGTTGTGCGTTAAATTTTTTTTTGATTTTAAGGAAGACATACGGCGGTGGTACGCAATTGAAAAATATGTGAAGGCGACAGGAGTCAGGTTATAAGTCCTTTAGGTTTTCCACTTTCTCTCTAGGCCAAGCAGTACCTTGTTTCGTTTATGTATGGCGCGCGTATAGTGCTACAGGTAGAGTGTTCCGAGGTGTGTGGATGTTATGGGTGTGGGTGTAGCAACCATTGTATGTTTCATTGTTGCATTGTTTCTTGGGTCGTGTGTATTGTGTTTTTAGACTTGGGCGAGCGTGTGACCTTTGGCCGTGGCCCCAATAAAGCGTTATTACATTGAATTGTTGTTGAGATCTATATGTTGTGTTTTTGTTATTTCGTACTGATACAAAGCATGTTGTCGGTTTTTAAGTGTTTTTTTTTTAATTTTCTTTTGGGATCATGTTTATTTTAGAAGGTCAGTTTGTTCAGGAAAACTTTCTTTCTGATTAGTTTGCCTAAAAGAACTTTGACGGCATGACCAGTTTTCAGGGCGGTTGTACTCGTAATTCGATGGTCGTGCAATCAAGTAAGAGCGTGAAATAGGCCTAACGGATGCACATTTTAACTATCTTTCATTTGGCGTTATTCCCATCTTTCTATGAGCCTTGGTTCAAGAGGAGTAGAGGTACACGCACGCACACGCGCACGCAGATCGTAGTTTTTAATGACGTCGATTTAAGAAAAAGAAAAATTTCAAACATTTTAGGCGACGCAACATTTTCTTAAATTCGCTAATGATAACTGCTTGGTTACGTCCTAAGCATGCTTAAAATTTGAGGATTGCTAAGTTTAAGACTTTGTCCAATTCTGAATTCAAGAAATTAACAATATTTTTTACCAGACAATGTGCATTTTTTGGCGTGCGTGCATGGTTCTAGCTTGACATGCTTAGCTAACCTACAGAAATAGCTAACCGATTAGTTGACAGGAGTCGTCGTACATTTTAAATAATTAAAAGGAGCATTAATTTTGCGGGAATAATGTAGTAAGGCTTATGAGGCGCCTACTACGATGAGCCACAGGGGAGAGTGGCGGACGGCAAACTGCAAAAAAATCCACCGACTCGCTGCAGCATACTCTACGGCCCTATAAATCAGGGTAGAGTAGATTTAATTACAGGGAGAGTATCGTTACGAGTCGAACGGGCCTCTTAACCCCCTGGATGGGGCAACTCGCTACAGCTCACTGAGATCCGTGAAAAGTCGTTTGGGAAAACCGTTTAGGTTATGCAAAAGTGTAGCAACATGAATGGCCCCTAAGTGGTTTATTCTTCTTCTGAGAAAACAGCCCTGGCACAATCTCACGCTACGCTACAGGATTTAAAGCTTGGGTTTTGGGCAACAACAGTCATGCTCTGACTTAGCGCTACTTGCTGGCATGTACGGGAAGGGATCGCTCATAATTGCTCATAAGCTTAGTAAAGACGACGTCCTGCATACTAAAATGAGGCTTACCGACACAGAAAAGTTTCTAGTCACTTACGAATCACGCTGTCCAGGATGCCCGTACCGCACCTCCGGTTTATCAGATAATGCCATCAGCAGACGAGATTTACTGACAAGAATTCGTAGCCTGATCACAACAGAAGGCTAGGAAAAGTAAAGACGACTAAGAGTTTAACGTGTCAAAAATGGCTGACGTTTCCATCTCAGCCATATTGTCATGGAGCCCACATCAACACGTCAGGCATGTTTGCTAAACTTCAGCGGAAAAAAGCTCCCGACCAGGCCAGGTAAAAAACGCAAAAGCGGGAGCAAAACGATACCAACAATACAGCCTCCAAAGATTAAGTACAACCATACAGTGGACAACAATCAAAGAACAATTAAGGCTTGCTTGGCAAAGTAGAAACTCACCTGCCTGACTATTTTATTACATTCTTGCAGTAAAACTCCTTTCCAGATTGCACTAGGCTGCATCCGTCAAGTGTCAACAAGAAAGAGCCCAAGATCGAGTCCAAAGACATTACCAGAGGGAGCAAAAATGTGGCGACCGTGCAGGGACTGCTGTACCGTTTCACAGAACCCTCCCTCCCTCGCTGAGGGAGTAAGGGCCACAATTAATCAAATTTAGTACATTGCCAATACACTTTGGTTTGTTAACGTTTGTTACTAGCAATATTTCCAACACCAAAACTAAACAGCCAAGTAAACAGCCAGGTTTGGGCTTTCAAAGTGTTCGTGCGGCCCCTTCTTGAGTATGATACCCCAGTTTGGTCCCCTTATCTACTTGGGGATATTGACCTTCTAGAGTCGGTCCAGCGAAAGTTCACGAAGCGATTGCATGGGTTTCGCGATTTAAATTACGTCGATCGCCTTACTAGGACAGGCTTGGATTTACTTGAGCTACGCAGAATTAGATTTGACCTAATTTTAACTTACAAAATCCTGCGAGGACTTACCACTGTATTTCTCCCATTTTTTGATTTGGCACCACGTTCAATAAATACTCGTGGCCATGGTTGGAAGCTCGTTGTCCAAGCGGCACGAACAAATTGCCGCTTAAACTTCTATTCAGTCCGTATTGTCCGTATCTGGACCGCGCTGAGGGCCGAAACTGTGGATCAGTTAACAGTGCAAAGTTTTTGTAGAATGCTTAATACGGAGGACCTTCAGCCCTTCCTGAGACGACCGCTTACGGCGATTTCGTAGAAGCACGGTTGAGGAGCATTGTATTTGATTCTGTTTTAACATTTTGCAATACTAGGAAATTTTTTCTTTTTTTTTTCTTTTAAAACTACAAGGCGCCGTATTACTGGCTCACCGCCCATCCGTTGTCCAACCGCCTAACGGTGGTAAAACTTAATTATATTATATTATATACCCTATCGGGTTTTTGCAGATTGCTCCTTAAGGAGCCTCTAAATGTGTTCCTTAAGAGACCAATATAGTTTTTTTTTTTAACTTTTTCTTGAATGCTTTGTGTATTATTATTATTATTTTAATTTTTTTTTATCTTTACTAATATTGACAATTGGTTTTGGCCAAGCTTTATACTACGATACATTTATTTTATTATATTATATTTTATCATTTTAAGAAACATCGACAATGGTACCCGGCTTTTCCCCTCACTTGTCCCTCACGTTTGGCAATGCCATCGGGGACCATTGTGTCCCTGGTAGGTCTGACCTTGGTGGTAAGGCATTCGTGACCCCAACCAAATACCATCTACTTTTCCTACGCAGTCGAGCCATCATCTTCGTTTTAAACTTTTAAACTTTTGCGATTAAAAACTTTTAGTTTTAATATCGGATGGCAGTTAGTGACCACCAGGTCCTTGTCATTCCGGTTGCGTTTGCAACAAACTTACATTATTATTATAAAACCAAGTTTTGTTAACTATGTTAGTTTTCAAAGATCATATTATTAGTATACACCCTTAAGCTCCACAAGTTGTCTAATAAGAATCTTAGCCTATTAGGGCAATAACTTTTTATTCCTCTACCCGATTAACATCGTCTGCTCCATTGGGTCCAGCCCCATCAGTCGTCTCGAGATTAAACTCGTCTTGGAAACGCAGTAGTCTGGCCTTAGGAACAGCTCTAGTCAATAAATCAGCCATAACTCTACCCCCACCCGATATACAAGGGTAATCGTTCCCAATTCCACAAGGTCCCTGATTTACCAGACACGTCGCGCAAAGTGCTGAGTGCGCGTACTGGCTGAAAGACAGTTAATCAAATCAATGGCACCTTGACTATCGGAATATATTACCGAAGGTCTATCTTTCTGGCATGAAAGTTGCAGTTCGTCGAATATCCCTCTAACCCAGGTTAGATCTTTACAGGACTCGGTAATTGTCATCAACTCTGCCTCGGCACTGCTAAGCGCCACCTCTTCTGCTTTGCCGATCTCCACACAATGAGGCATACTAGCATCTTCAGAGCATGCCCGGAGAAACCCTTACAATCCTTGGTAATTCCCCACGTAGCATCAGAATGCCCAACCGTTTTACCAACGCCACCCCAAGGGAATAAAAGTCGATAATGTTTAGTCCCCTTTAAGTACCGCACTACTCTCTTTGCCCGAGCAAGTGGAGTTGTTGGGGACAACTATTGTATCGGGAGAGGTTAATAACGGCATGAGCAATGTCTGGCCTTGTCTGGCCCGCAAGGAACAGTAACGAACCAATATGGAATTGAAACTCCAGAGGGTTTCAAGTCGGTGATTGCCTCGCATACATCAATGTTTTGGGAGGCCAAAGAAGGTATCCCGACCACCTTACAGTCCTCCATAGGTATCCAATATTTTGTCTCTGTGCCCATACTGAGAATGGTATATGCCCTGGGGCGTAGTCTCTACAAGCAGACCAAGGGTATAAGGTGTTCATGGTCTCCACGATGGACATGTGCTGGCCGAAGTCGTCAAGAGCCTTGTCGATGAGTTTGTCACTGCCTCCGAAACACATGTCATCGACGTGACAACCCATCAACAATAGGTCGGCACGTGCCACCTTAAAAGAGAGACACGGGTCTCCCCGGGACTGGTGGAAGCCACACTTCAATAATGCCACCTTCATGGCCAAAAAGCAGCACCTTCCGGCCTGTTTTAACCCGTAGATCGACTTCTTAAGCCGACAGAGATTAGGCCTACCTGCAACCTCTAGATAATATCCACCAGGTGCTTGTAAATATTTTAACCTGTCAATCCCACCATGGAGGTACACCGAGCAGATATCTGTGGTTCTGAAGCTGTACCCACGGGAGGCTGTCAAAGCGAGCAGCAGCCTAAGGAAGGCACTCCTTAGCACTGGAGAGGAACACTCATCGTAGTCATAACTCGGTCTGGCTGAGCACCCGCACACAATCAGCCTAGCTTTGTTTTTCTGGAGGGACCTGTCCTTATTGAGTATTCTAGTAAACACCCATTTCATATTCATTACTTTAATGTCCCTCCAGGATGCTCTATGACGTCCCAGACCCCCATTTCTTCCATAACCTGAATCTCAGCATCCATGGCGAGCTTCCACATACGTGAGTCAGAGGTGGCACACGTCTGTTTGTAACTAGTTGCTAAAGGAGTTTTGTAATCAACATTCGCACAAAAGCACCAAACATCCTGAACAGGGGCCCCCCCCCCCCCCCGAGAAGTCGAAAATTTGAATGGGTCAATTTACGTGGTTGACTTGCTCGACGAGAACACCGCTTAGTAAATTTAGAGGGCTTATTGGCTACTGCTGTAGGAGGATCGATGTCTCACCAGTCACTGTCACCATCATCTTGTACTGCATTAGTGTTGTGCAAAACTAAAACCGAGTCCCATATCCCCCTCCCCCATCCTCATGGGGACGAAGGGAGTGGCATGCACATCTAGCAGTCCCTGCACCGTCGCCACAAATAATGTATAAATTTTGAAGCTGAAAGATATCCCAGACTTTACAAACACGTCACTAATACTAGTAAGTATCGTCACACTGCTGGAACAATCAAACGAATAAATTATTAGCAGATGAAAAGCTTAACCTCCCCGTGCCATTCCTAGTAAGACTATAATGTTAGTGTGCACCTTCCGAGTATTATTTTTGAATATTTTCTGAGAACCTTAATAATAATAATAATAATAATAAGTAATTTGTTGCTGGAGCAACAGGACTAGCAAGGACCCAGGAGGTCGCTGATTGCCAGCCTAAAAGGGGAGAGCATTGACTATATGCTGGTAAAAGGTGGGAGGATTTTTCAAAAGCAGAAATTTAAAATCAAATGAATGAGATAAAAATAAAACAAGTTTAAAAAATAGTTAAAAAAATAGCATGGCCAAAAGGGTGGAAAAGTGGAGGCTAGGGCAGGGTAGGGTAGGGTCACAACTGCCTTGCCACCAAGGTTAGACCTGCCAGGGACACAAAGGTCCCCGATGGCATCGCCAGAAGTGTAGGAAAGGTACGGAAAGTGATATGTGAAGAAAATGATTAGTTTTATGAACTTTTTAACCTTACCTTTACGAAACGAGTACACTTCTTTTTCGAGGGGGGATCTGCAATGACAGTTTCAACTGTCTTCCATCTTTAGTCTTATTCCCAAGCTGGGGATCTGATGGGGCCTCACTTCTCTGATGATTCCGTATCATGTATTTTGTATACCGTATTTACCCAGTTAGAGGCGCCTACCCAGTTAGAAGCGCGGGGGGGGCCCCCGCCCGTACGAAATGTTGGCACTTTTTATTATTTTTGTCCCCATTTATAAGCGCCTACATAAAATATGCAAAATTAAAAAAAAAGAAATAAATAAAAAATCGGACCTGCAGGTTATACGGGAGTTTTTTGGCACGTTAAATCAAAAAAAGGCCCGTTTCTCTATAAGCCTAACGTTCACCTACAGAACTCGGCAGCAGCATTGATACAAATCACGTGAAAACCGAGTTAAAAATCGTAATTTTTCCAATTTTCGCCAGGCATGTCTTGCAATAATTCATGAAATCTTGTAGCTCGTTTCAAGATTTCAGTTGTTGTTAACTGTAACATCGTAATTTCAAATGAACTTTTAATTACTTGCACCAATTTCGTTCAAGTTTGAGCGTCGCGGCTTTCTTCCTCCATGATCGCATCGTTGATCGCTTACTCCGTTCTGGTCTAAGTTCCTGTTCCTGTACAGATGATGATGATCATGATGAGAGAAGAGTGCGTGAGGCATGTAATCGATAAGCTGCTGTAGCGTGCACTATAGTAATGGCGTTTTTCACGGACGAGCAGCGTGCACTGCTGATTATGTACGGTACCATGTGTGTAGTATAAAGGTAGTACACAGTACTAAAAGGCAAACGTTTTTATTTTACCTTGGATTACAAGATAATAAATGTTTTTGAAGGCCACAACAGCTGGTATTAGTATGCACTAGTGATGTTTTTTACCTCCGAATAGAAGCGCCCTCCACTCAAATTTCCTAAGCGCCCAGCCCTTCTAACAAGGTAAATATGGTATTCTGTATTGATGACAATGTATTTCAGTCATCGTATGCACTTTGCCCTTGAAGATCAGTGGTCAAGGTGGCTCAGGCCTTGCCTGCCATTAGGGGTGGCTGCTTGGAGAGATGGCTCATGGTAGACCAGGATGTACTACAGGGAGTACCAGTACCTTGTACCATCTGTGGTGGAAGCTGGCTGCAGTTCGGGGTATAACAGACCCTGCAGTCCCCTTTGAGCTTCGTTCTGGGAGCTAGTCCCAAACCAGCAACAACTCGTTCTGATATATGCCACTCTTCTACATATATAACCTAAAGAATCCTTGAACCACTGACAACATCTCCTAAGGACAGATCGTGTGGGCCTGGAAATAAACCTGATTTCTACCATCCTTCAAGCTTCTTCTTTGAACTGGGCTTAGTGGGGTTGCACATGGACACACACCTCTAGTCAAGAAATGTACAAACTGTATCAAGTAAAGCTACGATTACCTTCTTGTTGAGTGGTGTACTAAAACCTAGCTATTTGATGATAATTGGCAAAAACGTGTTTTAGGTAACTTTGAAAACACAGTACGATTGCTAAGTGAACTGCCTCTTATTTCAGGGTTGCCTATTATCTGCGAAGTCTGTTTCCAAATGACTACCAGGAAAGAATACCTCCAAGTTATAAAGGTATGAATGGAGGTACGTATTGAAATGAGAGTTACAGGGAATTATCAATGCTTTATTCGAAATAGTGATGGTGGCTAATTTTTTATGTTAATAGAAAATGAACTTACGGTGAGACTAGTCATCGAACCAAGATTTGTTAGCAAGATGAATATGAAAAAAATGGTAAGTCCCAGTTAGTAAAGTTTGCACGGTAGGAATGTGTTGGCACGTGCCTAGTTGCATAATAACTAAAGTTTAAGAAACATTTGTAAAACCAAATAAGTAAAAAATATCCATAGGATATAGCGGATAATTGCTTGTTTGCGAGAAATGGAGCAGTTCAATGTCTAAGGGGTTGGGGTGGGAAATCTCACAAGTACATAACTCGAGTGTGCTTCCTCGTAACCCCAAGACATTGGACTACCATGTTTCGAGCAAATTAGCTATTATCGCTGGTTAACCGTCTATTTCTCACAAATATTATGTTATCATGGTAAAGTGTGACGTCAAGCTAGCATATCGAGTTATTTAATTTTTTTTTTAAATTTATATTTGTAAATTTTATTTGTGTATTGTAATGAACTGAACATTTTTTACGTACGGCTGATATAAATTCCTGAACAGAAACTGCCGGTCTAGCTCAGCTACGAGAAGGCATGCTTTTTTTTTCCGAATTCCGTGTTTAAGGTAATGCCATATTTTTTCTACTTTATACTAGTTTAAATAAAATTTAGAGTGTAAAACGGGGTACGGGCTTGAGTCATCGTATTTAGGTGTTTTTCAAAGTGTCAGTAGCCTAGTTTTTGTACCATCTGGATAAAAGGTTGCATGGTAAGGCTGAAGTGTAGCATACAAGATGTTTTTTTCGTGTTGGTACGTAAAATGTCGCCAGTCGCTGCAATGGAGTGTGAATTTTCGTGGTGCATTGATGAAAAGTCGGTCATTTTATGTCACGTGGTGGAGCTGTCACATGGTGGAGCTGTTAAATTAACAAAGAGTACGGGTTATCAAAAAGTGTGGGTTATCAAAATTAACCCACGGTGATGCGTGTGGATTTTCAGATTAACTGTATACATTGATTACACTTTTAGCATGGGGATGTGTTAGCATGACGTCACCACCGTGCATTAATTAAAAGAAAAAGTTATTTTCCAAATGAATTAAAATTTGAATTACAAAATGTGTCCTTAATGGAAAAGAAAGCTACATTTATAAACATGCTGATTGTTTGTTGACAATACTTTCTAGCCAACTGTAGACTTATAACCAGACCGTAGAAAACTTAGCAAATAAACGGCTGCAGATATTATGCAATCGTTTTAACAAGCACAAGAGTTGTACGTTAACGGTTTATAGTAGCTATTTTATTGTTGTTAATGAAACGGGGTTGAAATATATGCAAACTTTCTGAGGTGAACACGTAACTCATACCACTCAGTTCTTTGTGGTGTTCAGAGTGCTATTAACTATTGAAATATTGACAGCACTCAAAGAACTGAAGCAAATTAAAAGCCCAGAAGTCACCAATAAAATTTAGTCACACACAACATCTTCGGTAATGTACGCTGTTATCTAGGGCAAAGTTAAAATTCTCATGAGTCTTACAGTTATCAAAGTAAAGGCAGAAACCCAATCAAAAATTCAAAAGAGAGAAATAATACCAAGGTATTCCCTTGACAGCAGGTTAGCGATAAGTACCTCTTCCTTGCGAATGCTAGTACGATATTAAGCCCAATAGGATTTCACCCTAATTTAGATCCCGATGCGAAATGGATTATGGGATTATTATTGTACTGCAAGAGGGCAAGGTTGAGACCACATATTCTTTGATATTATTATTCTCAAGTGTTATACATACATGGTTATGTACTGGTTATTAATGTGATAATACAAGTCGTGTTTCTAAATTAGTTTTTAAGCGTTGCAGTTTATCTGTGAATAAAGTGTTTGAATTTTCTAGTTCAGGAATGTGGCCTGTTTTTAATCAGTTAGGAGATATGGCCGTGTTAATACAGTGCTGAACCAATGAATTCGTTGTAACCTCAATTTGAAATTGTATATATGGAACGAAAGTCTTTCTCGAATTTATTGTTGATTTTGTCCAAGTTAAGTTGTGCATGTGTTGTGAAAAGCACGAATCGTAAACGCCATATTCCTTTCAGACGATTTTTTATCATTGTTATCGATTACCTTTTCTTGGCCTATAAGTTGGTTGGGTGATTGCATGAGACATATTCAATATTATCGGGAGCCGCATAAAGAAGAGCGGCTCCTGATAATATTAAGTATGTCTCACGCAATAACCCAATCAACTTACAGGGCTAGAAAAGGCAATCTCTGCACGGATCCCTCCTTGCAGACTCCAGGGTTCATTCCAAAGACTCTTTTGACAGTTCAAAATATTATTGAATTGCCCAGTAGAAAATGATTATGTGGACATCTTGAGAGCTGGGTGGGAACAAGACCTTGCATTTTGCGCTCAGGCACGTCGGTCTTTCAGAAGGCCGACTGTGTGAGGATGCGTCAGTGGGTCGCTTCGTCAATCCGCACACTTTCCCCCTCCAACCAATGAAGAGCACCTGACGTACCACGCATATCATCCTTACAAAGTGTCGTTCTGGGACGACTACAGAAAAATTCGAAATACAAACTTTCTTGGAAACTGGAGCACCAGTGCTATTGACAGATCAAGTTCGAAATCAAAACGAATGGCATAAAATGATTCAAAGTAATGGGTACTGGAGACCAATGCTCTTAACAAATCAATGTTCAAATTGAAAAACGCATTGCGTGCAGAAGTTACGCTCGCTGGTGCTATGCTCTCATGCATTTCATGCATAACCACGCAAGCACTTCTTCTTTTCTTGATGCACAAAAAACACAAAAAGGCTTAGTCAGAGATCAAGATGAGTAATAATGGATGATTAGTTCAATGACTTAGTTCAATGGTTGCACCCTGAAGGTGCGACTTAGTCCAAGGGTTGCGCCCCGAAGGTGCGACTTATTCCAAAGATAGCACTTCATAAGTCTTGCGTGTTCATTGCATCTTCAGAAAATGACGTGCTTGGCCTTCGTTCCTGGATGCTGGAGTTTGGATGTTTGCTTTATCGCTATGGATGGTCTTTCGTTAAACATGCGTCCAATGTGTGTCGGTTGAGATGTTTTTTCAAATGGATAGCAGTTGAGGAAAAGTTGAACACGATGAAGCAAATGTGGCCGTTTTTGTAGTCCCTAGTGTCTGCCATATGTCCGACTTGTGGTGTTTAAAATGAAATTCTATTTGACATGGCTTGTGCTCCTCCAATCGCTGTCAAGCCATGTTGTGCGTTCTCATTCCGGTCGGCTGCGTGATTCATCTAGTACCAGCACTTCCTCCTGTCCGCAGTCCCTGCCGAGATTCTTACTGTTCGTTCTCTTTGCGTACTCCGTCCTTGTCATTGATCAGATGGAAGGGTAGTTCGGTGAGCCGCAAGACATAGTCGTGCAAGCATGAAGGAGTCTTCCAGACTCTCCTGGTTCTGGTCGCGGTTGGTTTGTTGGAGTAGTGTTCATTACTGTCGGAGTCTTCTTGATCAGAAGGTTCTTGACCTGGCTGCCATTCTGTGTCCACCTCGTCTTATGATTTGGAGGAAGGTTCTGGGTCTGAAAGCACAACGTCAGATTGGCTGTGAGGAAGGGTATCAGCGGCATTCCCTGTCATTGTCGTCCACCTGCTGTTGGGTCACGGCTTCATTCCGATCTTCAGGCATTGAAGGTGGTCCTTTGTGTGCCATGGTTACCGGATCACAATACGGTTCCATGTCCTTGATGTTGCACGTCCGAACATCAGCTGCCTGTCTAACTGGTGCGATCTGATAAACTACGGAACTCTTCTTTTTCAGTACTCTGTAGGGAGCTTGGAACACTGTTTGCAGCTTTTTGGTAATTTCCTTCTCGGCGTTCAATAAGATGTGGCTCCTGATCTTTACTAGTTCTCCAACCTTGAAGTCCGTTCTTCTGTGTTTAGCATCATAAGCGATCTTCGTGGATCGTGCAGTTTCTGCAAGGTGGGCCGATGCCAGTTTGTTTGTGGCTTCCATTTCTTCTTGCAGGTGTTCGACGTATTCCTGGGTGGTCATGCCTTCTTCAGATGCTGGGAGGCTGAGCACGTTGAGTGGCACTCTTGGATCCATGGCGTTCATTAAGTAATATGGCGTTTCGCCGGTACTGATGTGTGGTGGAGTGTTCATTGCATAGGCGAGCGTTGGGAGAAGTGGTCCCCATGAAATTTCATGTTCCTGCAGAAATGCTCTCAAGCAGCCTTTCATCGTACTGTGAGTTCTTTACATAGCATTTGACTGCGGATGGTAGGCAGTTGTGCAATGGTGCTTCACCTCAGTGATGGCTAAAGGGTTCGTGAATACTTTTAACACCAATGCTGCATCATTGTCAGAGACGATGATTTCTGGAGGGCCGTAGGTACTCAAGAAGACTTTCTTAAGTATTCTGGTTGCCGTCTGTGCTGTGGAGTCTAATTTGTGGGAGTGAGCTACACATATTTCGTATATTAGTCCATCATCGTGAAGATGTAGACATGCCCGTGGGTGGTTTCGGGGAGTGGACGTACGAAATCTATTTCTAGGATTTGAATCTTGTGTTGAGGAATAATCGGTGGCATGTCTCCCATTCTGCGTTCTTGTGAAGTTTTGGTGTTCTGACATACATGGCAGGATCTTACGTAATCCTTGCAGTCTCTGAGATCCTCGGCCAGTGGGCGATTGCACAAAGTCGTTGGATCGTCTTGATGACTCCTTGGTGGCCTGCCTGCCTTCTGTCGTGGCAGTCGTGTAAGTAAGTATGGCAATTTCTTCGGAACTTTCAGCCACAGAGCTTCTTTCGGTCTTCCTCTTCGTGCAGCGATGGGGTTGATGTAATAGATTAGACCGTTCGTGTTGAGGGTGTGGGATTTGGTTACTTTGAGGATGTAGTTGTCAGTCTCTTTGTCCCCTGCCATGTCTGACCTTGTCAACGCCTAGTTGATTCTTTGTACGTTGGCATCTTGGTCTTAGGCCTCCTTGAGTTGTCTCTTGCAGTGACGACGCCAGGGGTGGGCCAGAGTGGGCCATGATCCCCCTAACTATTGCATGGCCCCCCCTGCCGAACCCCCAAACCCCAAAACTCAAGTCACCAACAGACAATAAAATAATAAAAAAAACTTGCAGGCAAAACTTGAAATCAAATGAATAAACAGAGCTAACATTTTTTTAAATGTTGTTATATTTATTTATTTATTTTTGTTTAGTAACTTTACAATATGATTTTGTGCCAATTTATTTTGTGTGTTTATGGGGCGTATTTTACAAAAAAATTGTTCTGAAATACAACTTACGTTACGATCAGGTTGAATTAAACGGAATAAACGTACCTAATGCGGTTGTCTTGAAAAAAAAATCCTTGGTCCACTCTATTTTACAGACGAGCCCTCTGTGCCCCCCCCCCCCCAAAAAAAAAAAAATTCACTCCTAACGCCATCACTGGTCTCTTGTCTCTGATGTACACGAGAGGGTCTGATCTGATGTACAGAAGTGTGTGTGTTGGCGTGAGATGGTGGTCTAACTTCTGTTCTTCTATGGGTTTCTCTTCATTGTCTTCGTTGTCCGACTGACTTCCGTTATCCGCTAGTGGGTTCCTGGATAGGGTGTCCACAATTCGGTTGTATTTTCCAGGGTAATGGATAATGTCGAAGTCGCATGTTTGTAGACGTATCGCCCATCTTGTCATCTTTGCAGATGACTTCTTTTTGGATAAGACCCACTTGAATGCAGCATTGTCAGTGACCAGGGTGAACCTGCTCCCCACGACATATATAGTCCAGTTTTCAACCACCTCTACCGCTGCAAGTGCTTCCAGTTCAAAAGCTGGGTATTTACACTCCCTGTCCTTTAGCATTCTGCTATAGACTTCGATGTTCTTAGTTTCACCGTTGATGTTCTGAGTGAGCACTGCCCCTAGACCTACTGTGAATGCATCTGTTTCTACTGTAAAGGGTTCAGTGAAGTCCAGCAAACTCAAGATGTTGGCTTTTAGAAGTTTTGCCTTCAGGGTTTGAAAGGCAGTCTGGTGTTCAGAAGTACGGATGAACAGTTCCTCTTTCCTGGTCAATCTGTGCAATGGGGCTGCCGCCGATGAAAAATGGCCAACAAACTTTCTGAAATATCCACAGAGTCCCAAAAATCCTTGGAGTTTCTTCCTTGTCGTGGGTCTTGGAAAGTTTCGGATTAATATCATGTACTCCCATGTTAGTAGTAATCCTTCTGCGGTAACCCAACCCATTTGATTGTGTTGCATTCGATTCGTGTTGTTGCTTGTCTTGGTTTAACAGTCTTAATAATAGTTCTCTTTGAGTTTGCAATAACCCCATGATTTTGCAAAAGTCCGCCTTGAGCTTTTAATTGTTCACCTTTTGCTTTTAATTGCTGGTTTAATTGCCCCAATTGTCCTTTCATTTCAAGTGATTCGGCGTCGTTTGCACTTGGCATGAACGCTTGCATCTGCAAGTATTCACTTCGATTTGCATGTGTTTCACCGTTTTGTGGATCGAACGGTGCTGCCATCTAGTGACTGCTTCGGGAAATTTTGCGTGATGGGCGAGCTGCATAGCGATCGTGAATCAAAATTACGGCTGTGGTGAAATCTAGCGTAGCAATTTCACTTAATAACTCTCCATCAATACTGACCCCCCCCCAAAAAAACTACGTTTGGTGACTGGTTTTGAAAAGAAAAACGTGAGTTCATCATACGAATTTTACAAATCTCTGTCTATTAATTTGAAAAAACAAATGGCTGCGATTTAGTATTGCAAATAGGATGCAACACGACAACGGGGTTCCCACTAGTGTTTACAGAGGGATATACAATGCACCTGGTAGATACAATGCACCTGGCAGATACAATGCAACTGGATTCATCACCATTACTACAATTAGTGTTCAAGCGCCGTTGGCATTGACTTTCCATTACATGCGAAACACACGTTTGAAAACTTTTTTGAAATGCTAGTCATACGATTTCGCTTTTTGCCAACGTTCGTTAATTATCTGCCAATTAATTCCATGCACTTGCATTGTTCATTTCAAAACAATTAATGTTCATTTTTTTTTTGGGGGGGGGAGGGGGGTTGATGCCCAGAACTACTTTGCCTTGCGTAAGTTTTCTTCTTTGATGGCATGCGGTGTCTTGCGTGATTCGGTCAATGATTGGAAGAAACATACAAAAGTTCACAAATTTTCAGTTGAAATCAGCATAAATATACATTTTGTCCTCTTGCTGGTGTTCCGTCATTATTTGGGGACCCACCAAATACATTAATTTGGAATGATCTCAGCTTTTTTAATTATTGTTGACGAACAAACTTTGTTTGGCAGCCAACTCGCTCGCTCGCAGTGGATTGTTCGATCAATCATCTTACCCATCTCCAAAAGTCTTCGAATTTCTTCAATTCCATCGTTGAAGTTCATTCGTCCCTGTTCGGGCGCCAAGTCTCTGCAAGGATCCCTCCTTGCAGACTCCAGGGTCGTTCGAAAGACTCTTTTGACAGTTCAAAATATTATTTAATTGCTCGGTAGAAAATGACGATGTTGACAGCTTGAGAGCTGGGTGGAAACAAGACTTTGCGTTTCGTGCTCAGGGGTGTGTCTGTCTTTCAGAAGGCCACCTGTACGAGGTTGTGTCAGTAGGTTGCTTCAGCAATCCTCACATCGATAAGAATGATAAAAACCTTCTACAATTAAGAATATAGTTTATAAGATTCTTTGTTCTCACAACACACGTTAAGGCTCAGTGGAGTGTCCATGCAAGGCTCTACTACAGTAATGCCAAGATCGTGAATGAAAAATAGCACACAAGACTTGGTTGGGCTATATAGCAGCCAAAAACGTCACTTATACGATTGATTTGTTCATTGCCGCTTTCTGTCAACCAAGGGCAACACCGACTGTACGAACATGCCGCTTTTTTTGCAAGCGCAGAGAAATAGCTTAAATGTGGGTGAATGGTATCTTTAAAACTGTTTAAAAATACTTTTATGCAGGGTGATCCAACGAAAGTGTTACGAGCCAATATCCTGTGAATGGCTAATGAGAGAATAATAATGACAGAAATGCAACGATGGGTGTGATGGGTGTTACACAAGAAAAAAAGAATGACCTTGAATTAATATTTCAAGGTTATCCTCGTGCCATCTTCCAAACGATAGCAAAAAACGGCAAAAAAGTAAATTAAAAAAGTTTGATGCAAGAAGACAATATGACCAACAACAAAAAAACAGATTTAAAATCGGATAATAAATAAAATAGTTACTATTATGTTTAAAAACTAACTCTGAACGTGTGACTGCACTGTAGTGAAGCTGCACTGTAGTGTACTGCCGAGAAGTTGGCTTCACTACAGTGCAGCCAGCATGTTAGGAGTTAGTTTTTAAACATCATCGTAACTATTTTATTTATTATCCGATTTCGAATCTATTTTTTATTGTTGGTCATATTGTGTCGTTGCTTTCAACTTTTAATTTATTTTTTTGCCGTTTGGAAGATAGCACGAGGATGACCATATGAGGATGAAATATTAATTCAAGATCATTTTTTTTTCTCGTGTAAACGTTTCCCCATCACACCCTTCATTGCATTTCTATCATTATTATTCTCTCATTATCCAGTCGCAGGATATCGGCTTGTAACACTTTTGTTGGACCACCTTGTAGATAATAAAAATTTGCCACGAAAATTTACGTAAAAATTAAAATTAATATTTTGAAAACCGCCAGTAGCTGCCAATAGATGTCGCGTCTCTACGTAAAAAGATGCTTCCTCGAAGAACAGACCTCGACGAAATGAACCAGTCATGGCATCATTTTGTCGACTCCCCCCCCCCCTCGCCCCCCCCTAATCTCGTTGTAAGTCGAGCCGGATAGTTTACTGGCAATGGTCCATGATAATGTAACCACGTTCTCTCGTTCTGTATTGCGACCCCATTCGGCCAATTGTGGAACGACTGATCGTAACTATTTTTTGGGATAAACCTCGTTAAAAATTTAGTTTATAGGTTTTGACCTAAAAAAATAGGTGCAGAAACCATCACTCAAGCTACAATTATTAATCCAGGCATGTGGCAACTTCATGTGAAGCAGCACGAACTGGTTGTGGGGCAAGGAGACAACATCTTCAAGCCAAATCCGACTGCAGTAGAAATTGCCTGTCTCATCTCCCGGCTCAATGCCGTTTTACGTGCGCGCCAAAAAGCTGACCCTTCTGCCATCATTTTCGTGTAATAAGATTCTGTCAATGTTCAATCAGGAGATGGGAAACGAAACGCCCAGATTTTCTTCCAGATGACTGTGACAAGGAATGGAATACTAGAGGCAACAGTTACAACATGGACACTACCAGGGCGTGTATGGATTTTATGAGCTTGTGATATTCTTGTCTGCAAGGTTTCCTCTGGTTTAGTAATGCCATGGAAGTAACATTGGGGGGGAAAATCTGCGGTTTAATGAATGTTCTTTTAGGATCATTATTTGCCAAATGTATAAATTTCATTAGTAGCAGAAACGTGCAGACATTTTCAATAGGGCAGTGACACAACGTTGTATTATTGTATATAACTCTATGCTGGAGCCAGTAACTGGGATAGCTGCAAGGGTCACTGGTGGGGGAACAGAAGGGCGTCTTACTGAAGACAATGCTGTTAAAAGTGGATTTCTTAGGCCTGTAATGCGCGATTTTTGTCGATTTGTTGGCAGCTGCTGACATTTTGAAGCAAGTGGAATCTGTACTTTCCGATTACAACCTCGCAGCATGAGGGATTGGAGAAAACAACGTTTTTTACGACTATGAAATCCGCTCTCAAAGCACTGCCTTGACTAGAAGTGCCGTTGTTTAACCCTCTATTTTAATCTAGTGCCTCTTGCAGCTATCTCTCTTGTAGCCAATATGACGTCACATGACGCTGCTCTATACTTCTGCTAGCCTGCATGCAATAACGATAACTTGTGAAAATATTTCTCGATTCATTTAAAATTTTCAAAATTGTGGTTTGGACGCTTTTCACACTACAAATACTAACCCCAAAACCACATGTATTGTATGCCCATTTTTCTGCCGTTAAGTTTGTAAATCAATACAATTGCTTAAGGGGTTCGTATTTTTTTTTACACGCATAAATTGCATCCATGTAATTTACGGCATTTTTTTGTTTTTTTGTTTTTAAGTTCGTAAATCACTACAATTGCGTAAAACAGTCCGAGTTTTCTTTTACCCTTTTAAGTTCGATCCTATTTACCCATAAGAAAATTAAGGAGAAATTATTCTGAAATTTCTGTACAAAAAAACTAAGACTTGACAAATAAAACTACTATAAAAGTAAGTCGACACATCTTTCAATTTTAATGACTAAAGCCATTGTAAAGTTGCCATCTCGGGCTTGCTGGCTTGTTCGTAATTATCTAATGACTGTAATTAGGGCTAATTACATCGTTCTATTCGAACGCCCGAAAGATACATTTGCCAAGTGTGTAATGCTGGTTTTTGGCTACATTTTCCACGTGCGAGACACGTGCGTTCCTTTTGACCGAAAGTGTTTCCATATTTTGGCGCCAACAAGCTCTTATAATGAAGAAGGTTTGGCGCCAAAGGAAGTAATTCCCAACAAACACGCAACAAGGACAGAACTCTTAAAGCCCAAACTCCATTTACGCGAGACCTGCCAGCTAGTGAGTCTCGCGAGACCTAAGCTGCAAAGCGTGGCCTAGCGCAGCAAACTCAATATACGCGTAACGCTAGCTACAACGTCTCGCCAAGGCAAGCGAGGTCGTCTCTCGCGCTTCTACAGCCCCAACTCCATTTACGCGAGACCAGCAGGCAAGCTAACCACGCTACACGGACTAGCGTGCCGTTTTCCTCGCCGACCCTCCCGGTTAGCTCTCGCTTCTCGCTCCTCAAACTCCATTCAAGCGAGCATTCAAGCCACTTGGCTACATACACTGCGGTACACTAACGTGACTCAGATTGGCTTTAAAATGAATGCATATTTTTGCTCATAGATTAATTACTGCAAGACTTTCAGATTCATACAATAGTTTTGTGAGAAATGAACGGTCGTTTCTAGCGGTGATTTAGCTCTGCGGACTGTGGCCTGTTTTGATCGGAGACGGACAATAGCGCGATTTGAACCTAGTCTGCCTGTCATTTCATGGCCCCGATTATTAAATGCATTCCTATCTAATTGCCGGTTCATTTTGTTTTTCTAACAATTAAAATATTTAGCTAAACTGGGTGACGAACCGGTCAAGTACAGGGATACGCAACGGCTTGTTTGTGGCGCCATCTTGCCTGAAACGTCATCAACTCCCTCTTCCTGATTGGCAGCCA
>JAHWFP010233088.1:5214-42820 GCA_023313725.1 Lithobius niger | reverse complement strand
CCCACCCTCTTCCCCCAATCCGCCGTTAATACTGATTTACAATATCCCATCCTCTACACTTTGATGGCTAAATAGAACAGCTGTGCAAAAAAACGACGACGCTAAAAAAATGTTGGCGGCCAGAGGCGGATCCAGCGGTGGCGCGAATGGTGCATCTGTATCCCACCCCCTCCTTTCTGCTTTAAAGAATGATTTTTTTTTACGAGTCGACTTCCTTCGACTTAATTAAACTAGGAAAGAGAATGAAAAAGTACAGGGTAATTGTGTGCTACCTACTACAATGAAATTGTTTCGTCAAGTCCCTCATCAAAATCCAGGATCCGCCAGTGATCACGGAACTGAAAGTGATTCCCTATGTGACCCAATGATCAATGGTAGCAGAGTGCATAAAAACATTCAGCCAGCTCAGTTCAATGCATAAGGGGGGGGACTGGCCAAAGTAGCTAGGGGGTAATCCCTAACAGGTTTGGAGGCACAATTGTGTAGGCTTCCCACCTACTCGTGTTCTCCACGTTTTTTTAAATCCTAGAATTCCCCCGAGGTTCAAACGGACTTTAAATCCCAGTTTTCCAGGTTGGTAAACACCCCCCTGCTTTGTGGCTAAGCTGGTTTATGTCACTCTTCAGAAATTGGTTGGATATCGAATTGGCAAAATGTATGGGTAATGCATATCAGGGTTGGCTAAAAGTGGCATCGGTCAACTTCTAATCTAGTGTTGGACTTGGCTCACATTTCCATCCTTTAGGGCCATTATATCGTAAGTCTAACGTCATTTCAACATTTAGGGCCACTTTAACACAAGTCCAACATTATTCGATCCTTTGGGGATACTTCACAATGTCCAACATTGTTACATCCTTTAGGGCCACTTTAACACAAGTTCAACGTTATTCCATCCTTTAGGGACACTTCACAAAGTCCAACATTATTCCATTCTTTAGGGCCACTTTAACACAAGTTCAATGGCATTCCATCCTTTAGGGCCACTTAAAACCAAGTCCAACATTATTACATCCTTTAGAGCCACTGCAACACAAGTCCAACGTCATTCCATCCATTAGGACTTCACAAAGGTTCAACACAATTACATCCTTTAGGGCCACTTCATTAAGTCCAACATTGTTACATCCTTTAGGGTCACTTTAACACAAGTCCAATGGCATTCCATCCTTTAGGGCCACTTAAAAACAAGTCTAACATTATTACATCCTTTAGAGCCACTTCAACATAAGTCCAACGACTTTCCGTCCCTTATGACATCACAAAAGTTCAACATAGTTACACACTTTAGGGCCACTAAAACACAAGTTCAACATCATTCCATCCTTTAGGGCCACTTCATAAAGGTCCAACATTATTACATCCTTTAGGGCCACTAAAGCACCAAGTCCAAGGACATTCCATCTTTTAGGACCACTTCACGTAAGTCCAACATTATATCCTTTAGAGCCACTGTAACAAGTCCATTACAAGGGGGTATTAACTGGTCAAAATAGTGTACACTGTTACTTGCAAACTCGAATTACCAAAGATTACCGTGGATTACAAAGAATACCTCGGATTACTTCGGAATACCTTGGATTACTTCGGAATACCTCGGATTACTTCGGATTACCATTGGATTACCAGTTAATATTAACCGGTAATTCGCTGGTAATCCACTGGTAATCCGAGGTAATCCGTAGTAATCCAAAGTATACTCATAGGCGTTTTACTTCGACTATACTCGGAATACCAAGAACAACTCAGAAAACCAAGGATTACCTTGTTATCACCCATTACGTCCAGTAAACAATAGAGCACTGATATAACGTAGTACTATTGTATATAACTCTATGGTGGAGTCAGTAACAGGGTTAGCTGCAAGGGGCACTGGAGGGGGAAAAGAAGGTCATCTTACTAAAGCCAATGCTATTAGACTGGATTTCTTAAACCTGTAACGCGCAATTTTTGTTGGAGAAACACAAACGAACGAACGAACGTTTTTTAAGCTTGAAAATCCGCTCTCAAAGCACTGTCTTGACTAGAAATGCCGTTGTTTTCCCTTACATTTTAATCTAGTGCCCCTTGTAGCTATGCCCTCCAGATGCTATCTCGTAGCCAATGTGACGTCACTTGCCGCTGCTCTATACTCAACGAAATTTTTATGATACCGTAGTAAGAAAAGCGAGTGGCTCATGTATAAGAAATCGAAGATTAAAGAATAATTGGTAAATTTAGTCTTTTACTCCATTACAAGATGTACGATTACCATTCTTGATTCTACTATATTCATTCTACCGACACGCCCAGTTACGGCAGCGGACCAAAGCGCTGTTCATCGGCGACAGGGCACGGCACACCTCTAGTACCATTCAATACTTAGACCACAGTGTACATCGGTACAAGTAGAAGCCGCCATCTTTGGGGATAAGCTTCGCGCTTGACTTCCTATTAAAGATTGGCGTGTTTATCGCACTAGTTGGATTTGCACTCGGCGTGCTGATTGTAGAAAATAACACGGTGCAGTATTGAGCTGCTTTTGAAATCTCGCTCTCAATGCGCTCAACAATTTTACTAAAAAGCTACCACGAAACTTGTATAATCTCTTATAATACGTGCCACTCCAGCTACTACCCCGTACGCTTCCGTACACAGTCAAACGAATAAACCTTTGCCAGGCAGCAAAATCAGGTCTAAATTAATTTACTTAACTAAAATGCAAGCTACAGTCCGAACCTTAACAATATTATGTAAGCCTTCGCGTAGAGCAAGTAGCCTCCGGTTGCCTCTCGAGGTGAAAACCTGGTGCGAACGTACATTTTGGCGGGCTCGAGCGGGTATCACTTGTAAAGCAATGACGTAGCGGTTGAAAACGGAGACAAGGTTACTCGGTTTACTGGATTACTATGAGGACTACTTTGTTTTACTAGATTACTAAAGAAATACTAAAGATTACTGGAATACTTCGGATTACCTCGGATTACTGGATTATTACACGGAATACTTCGGATTACTAGATTACTACACGGAATACTTCGGATTACAGGATTACTACACGGAATACTTCGGATTACAGGATTACTACACGGAATACTCCGGATTACCATTGATTTTTTGAGGTGGAATACCTCGGATTACTGAAGATTACCACGGAATACCACTGAAATACCAAGATAACCTGCGGACTACCAAGGAATACTGCGAATTACTTGCGGATTACCAAACACTTGTGCACCAGATTACCCACGAGTCCAGCGTAATTCCATTCCTCATCAACCATGACCAAGAATAATGGCCCACGAATGAGCCAAATTTTAATCTGGGCAGTAAGTCCGTAAACAGACTTTTAGTAGAGTACCACCACAATGAACCTACAGGCATTCTTATTAGCCTGAAAACAATATGTTTTATTGTTTTAAGTCTTATTGTTTTGACTATTCCCGACAAACTTTCTAACTAGGTGCACAAGAGTGACCAAAAAGTTTAGCCCTGCAGTCCTTATATCCCACTTTCTAAAACTAGTCTTTTCATATCCGAGTCAATCCAATTACTTTCAAGTCGCCGCATCGTTTACACGCGCAAGCGCCCCTCTCTCCTCAACATCTTAAAAACCAATAAATAAACTCCCTCACGGAGAAGAACAGCCAACGAACCGCGAAATTCCAATCCGATTTCACGGACAAAAGAATGACCAACAACCTTTAAGTAACTCAGCATTAAAGGTGAAAGACCGGCCGACAAAAGTTATTCGCCACTCCATAAACGTCAACCAATGGTTACAATAACGTCCCCTTTTCCACCAACCGGGGTTGCGCCCACCTTCCGGTTACCATGGCAACAGGTCTTTGAGCCAGACCATGCCGATACCAAAATTGAAATAAGCAGCACAGCAAGTAAAAGGTCGTCGCTAGTTAGCTGTTCCCAAAATCAGGAGCAACAAACACCACATCGGCACCAACCACACAAGCTAACCTAACCCAAACAAAATGAGATATCCGGTATTACAGGGATGCTGCCGGAGTGAAAAATTTGAAAATTTGCTATGGGTAAAAAAAAAGACCGTGAAAATATACAAAATGTGAAAAAAAAAAAAAAAAAAATTAAAGAAAAAAAAAAATTTACCCAAAAAAATTTCGGGCAAAAATTAGAAAATGAAAAAAAAAAAAAAAAAAAATTAAGTAAAAAACAAACTTATCCGCTCTAATTTTGGGACCGGAATTGGGTCTGAACTGCTAGTACTAGTACTGTTCTCAAAACTGACCAAAAAAAAAATGCTCTGAATTTTTGCTATGAATTTGTTAAATATAATATAGGCGTTTAATTAATGAATACACGAGCAGAATAATTACGTGGGTGTAACATTATTTTTAGTGTAACAATTTTTAATGACATGCTGAAATAACAACAGCAACAACAACAAAAAAACACTAATTATGAAAGCGAAATTACAAAGATATTAGTAAAGAAAAATTTCTATTGAAGAATTGCGAAACAGTAGCGTGTTATACCGCAGGTGATAAAGGAAGAATAAGCGATACAAAAAATTAATAGGAGGTAGGCGGAAAGTGTGGGGAAAAAATGTAAAGTTGATTGCGAAAAAGCACGTACCTCGGCAGCACCCCGGAATTAATAAAACGCAACACGCTTCGCGTAGTCAGAATACTTTTCTCTACTGGCATCTTCACTTTGTTCCGAGGTCCTTTGGAGATTTGCGACGCACTCCCAGCCAAACAATGGTGCCCGATGGCACCAAAAGATGAGAGGATCAATTCTGACAGGTAATTAATTCCATTGGAATTACCTAGCAAAACTGTCCCTCTCGTCTTCCGGATCAATGATTCAGGTTGGAATGCAACGAACCTCCGAACGTCCTTTGAAGGTTTCTTGCGCTCCCAGCTGAACAACGGCACCAGAAGACAAGAGGAACAATTTTTCTACTTAACTCCATTGGAATTACGAGCAAAATTGTCCCTCTCGTCTTCTGGCATCATGATTCGGATGGGAGTGCAAGAAACCTCTGAACATCCTTTGAAGGTTTATTGCGCTTCCAGCTGAACCAAGCAAAACAGTCCCTCGGATTCGGATGGGAGTGCAACAAACCTCCAAACATCCTTTGAAGGTTTATTGCGCTTCCAGCTGAACCAAGCAAAACAGTCCCACGGATTCGGATGGGAGTGCAACAAACCTCCAAACATCCTTTGAAGGTTTATTGCGCTTCCAGCTGAACCAAGCAAAACAGTCCCTTGGATTCGGATTGGACTGCAACAAACCTTCAAACATCCTTTGAAGGTTTATTCCGCATCCAGCCGAACCAAGCAAAACAGTCCCTTGGATTCGGATTGGAGTGCAACAAACCTTCAAACATCCTTTGAAGGTAATAAAAATTAATTTGTCGTTGTATGTACGTCAAAAATGGAATGCTTCTGGTAGCATTGGAATAACCACGAGTTCATAAACACAAGACTTTAATTTTCAGCAGAGCTATTGCTGTCTTGATCACCTAGACGAAATACAAAACGATAGACTAATGAATAATTGTAACAACAATTGTAATAATTGTTATCATTATTCATTAGTCTATCGTTTTGTATTTCGTCTAGGTGACCAAGACAGCAATAACTCTGCCGAAAATTAAAATCTTGTTGCGTTTATGAACTTGTGGTTACGCCAATGCTACCAGAAGCATTCCATGCTCGACATCCTTTGAAGGGTTGTTGAGCTCCCAGCCAAACCATGGTACCAGAAGACGAGATAGACAATTTTGCTAGGTTGTCCCTTTCGGCTCCCAGCCGTGGTGCCAGTCATAGTGCAAAAAGCCAGTAACAAAATTAGAGCAGAAATAAAGAACTTGCCACAATCGACATAAGCATGAGGCATCGCCGGGTCCTTCTCTTCCCGAACTGTGGTGCCAGGAGTGGCTGAGGATCAGGCTCAAACCGGGAACCGGATGCATGTGAGAGTCGTGCACGTCAGGCTACCTGGCCCACGGGATTTGGCGATATCCTGCGGGAAATTTTGAAACTACGACTGCAGCTCTTATCCCAGCGCTTGTTTTTCGGTCCAAGATGGAAAAAGCTTGTGCGTGTGGTCACAGCTGCTGAAAAACATTTCTACGTGCTAACGATGATGAATCCACGATAGCAAGTCCGTGAACCTTTGCGCAATATATTAGGGCACGTTTACGCATTCACTCTCTTTTGCATTCTCGCAGCTAGAAGCTAGAAATCACCTCAAATTCCAACATGGCGGCGGTTTTATGTCTGCCCCCTCGCAACGAAAACAGCAAATAACGTGAGTTCAGAAGCGTTAGGGAAAATTGTTTCGTCATGAGGAATTCTTTATATTATTGGCACGGATTATAAGACTGCAAGTATTTACTCAAAAGATGTCGGATTTAGCTAATCCATTTAGCGTTGTTACCATGGCAATGTCACCTTTGCCATCGCGATTGAGTTCTAGCTGCGAGAATGCAAAGGCGAGTCGCTGAGTAAACGTGCCCTTACACCTCAAGAAGAACGCGTTTTACTACGCCCAGAAGCAAAGCGTTTAACGGATGTGCGACAACAGTATCGAGCCATAACTAGTACTGCAGCCAAACGTACAGCTTATGTTTTTTGGGGGGCAATTTTCTTTCAGGGTTTTACTTGTTTGCAAGTTTCTAACTGTGATTTTCTATGTAATGTTTCAGCAGGACTTCCAAATAAATAGCGGGGCTTCCAAGTGAAAATCATAGCAATTTAAGATCCTTTTGCCCACTACCCACACTCTAGGTGATGAACTAACCTCGGTGAATGGGCAAATATTCACCGGAAAGGTTAATTGTAAATATTTTTTAAAACAAATTTTGACTCTTTCTCATATTTAATCTTTGGCCATAATTTATGTATAAATAGAAATCCCTTGTAAATAATTTTGTAAATATATTTGGCTATACATTTAGGCCCAACTCGAAGGAAAGGGGATATGACGGCCAGGCTACACGAGTAAAACCAAATAGACAGGCTTCACTTGAGAAGCAACTCTATATAAGGTGGCTTCGCCCTTAGCACGACAGGTTCAAGAATAGCTAAACCCAGCTGTCTTGCGAAATGGCGAGCAAATATGCAACATAGCACTAGCAACCACGCCCTATAAAAAGAGGGATAAACGTGCCATCTTGACCAGAAGCTCAGCACACGCCGTGGTGTACAAATGGGACCTATCGGCTAGACAACCGAAACGAGAATAGTACAAAAGACGTAAATTCGACAACCAAAGAAGCCGTGGAGAGCGAAGCCAAGACGTCATCGGAATTGACCTTCGATCATCGCAAATCGACCTTGTGCAAAAAGGGGCGCTGAAGCAAGAAGTTAACTGGGGCCTACACATAATTCTGTTTATAGTCTCAGCCACTTCTAACCGTAACCATTCTACAACCCCATCTACAAAACCCCTTACTAAAGTAGGGCCGTCGTCACTTCCACTGTCGACATAATGGATCGGGCTCCGCTTTCTTTGCTGTTTGGTCAAAAAGGATCGGCCTTTGAAAGTAGTGATAACATTCAACCAGGGAAAGGCAGCCAGGTTAACTGGGCCAAATCCCCCCGTAAAATTTTAAATTTGTGTTGTACTTTCTAAACAATAAGAGGCTGCAGCTGGGGTTTGAACCATTGGAAAGCTGGTGAAAAAACCTTCAAAATGGTTTATCCAAACGTCAAAATCGGTCGATGAGAAGTGAAAATATCTTCAATTTGGTTTACTAGCGATCTATCTGGATTTTATCAACCGTTCCCGATTTCTACAGATATTGCAAATGTTGGTAAAGGAATTACGTGCGGTATTCTGAATCGGTATTCCGGATCAGCTCAGCCTTACAAAATATGCTTTTAGTTTCTTACAATTAACACACACCTGTCTGCTAGTGAGGCCGGAATGATGATTTTATTCAGGGCCATGGCCCGACGCCTTGCGCCGCCTCTTTATCATCAACAATTAATCTTTTAACAATTAGAAACGGCTCGCTGTCTCGTTGTGGTTTGGATTTTGGCTCTTGGCTATTGGCCAATTTTGTCACCCTGATGGTTCCTCAACCTCATGTCCGAGTCAGGATATATATATATATATTTTTGATAAACCTTGTCCGTACTCTCGTGCTACTTCATGCAAAGTTTGGTTTGGATAGTCCTTGTGGTTTTCGCATGATGCGCGGTCTAAGACTACATTGAAGTCAGATCATAGCGAAGCTTCACTCCAAAAATCCCCAGTAAAAAAAAATCCCCAAAGTCAATAATGTCGTTTTCGGAGGTTGTGTGCAGCCTCCAACAAAAAGTCTGGAATGCTAATTTCATCGTTGCAAATTCGCAGCCACAGATTATGAAGCATTTCTACCATTTGCTTGTACACTACTCTTGTTCTTTGTTTTGTAGAGCTCTCATTTCTATGCTTTTGGATTTTTACGTCGAGCTCGTTCAGCCAGCGTCCATTTAAGGTAAGATACCCAGCCTATGCTTTTCTATGGGGGAAAATTTCGCATATTCATGTTCCCTTTTCTCATAAACGGTAACACCTATTATGTGCGCGGCGTATCTCGAGTCCTGCAAGTGGGTGGCTAAGTCTTCCTGGAGGGGGTGGCTTTAATCGATGGCCGCCATTGTTTTTGTAACCATCTTGGATATCAACAAGGCACTCTGCTACTGAAAACGTACAATCGATTATCTGTGTTCGTTCTGCGGAGAACTCAAGATAGGCCGCGGACACTATAGAGCTTTGAAATTTTTTGTGGTGTTGGCATGCATCATCCTTAAGATGCTGAACCAAAGTTATAAAATTAGAAAAAAATAATAATAAACTTCGATTAGATTTTAATTAACGTCGATTCATTAGTAAAATAGTCGGTGAAGACGGTAAGTTATTCAAAACATCATAAATTTGCTTGTGTCCATTCATAACTATTACGTGATCACCTCTGCAAAAAATCATAACATTCCGACCAATAGTTTTGGAGAAAAAGGAACATAAACTTTAAAAATTATGAGTTTCGGCAAACTACATCGGAAGTTCTGCGAAAAGAATAGAATAAGTTGAACTAAACTGCCAAAAAAACTACTTTATTAGTAAATGAAATGCAGATCAAATTTTTTTGTTTTTATTATTATATCATGCACCCTAACACACAAATTAAACAATAAAAAAATTTGCCAATATTTTACTTTATATTTTATATATTTTACTACTTTAAACTATGTTCCGTTTCCTGTTTACCACGAGTTCGTAATCTAAATATAAAAACTCTCAATCTCAGCGTTTCTTGCTTCTTTTAACTATACGAACACTCGCCATCTTCGGCGTCCACTCCTGACAGACTAGCCAAAAAAAGCTGAACTTATTCACGAACTAATTTTTTTTAAAAATACGCAAACATAAATAATTACAAATTGCTACGTAGCCGAAATCATTAGTCAAAAAATCAAAAAAAAAAGGATGATTAGTCATTAAAATGTTTGTTTTATTTATTGATTTATTTGTCTTGATTCTCCGTGATTGTGTTGGAAAACAAAAACTGTCAATTTAATGCATGGTCGGATCGTTTGTTGCATAGAAACAATGATTTCTCACGACTGCAACAGGTAAAACATTTACACATGAATTATCAATAACTCACTAAAACCCTTTAAACCCTTTTAACTCATTTTTGTTGTTGTTTTGTTTTGTAATTTTGGATATCCTAGGGTAAACCGTGATTAGGTTCGGTGAGTTCGAATTACCTGTATCACATTTTTCCTATTCCGGGTCGGTTCGATTAGAAATTTAGGTTTTGCGGTTTTATTCGGGCCGGTTACAGTTTCTGCAAAATGCGGATTAACTGATCCAAAAATCCGTACACTTCAACTGCACGGTAGCTGTGGGAATATTCCATTGGTCGCGGATCACTCGCCTAAATCCAATTCCTCCTGCTTTGTTTCTAAAATAACTCGTCCGAAAGAGTCTGTTACAATTACACACACGATCAAAATAGTCAATTAAATCCACCGGATATACAGCTATACGTTCAAAGGTCAGCTTATACTTTCCTTTGTTTGGACTTCACTAACTCAATTCCAAATGACAAGAACCACTGTGTGGTTTAAATTTTTTTTTTTTTTTATTTACATAAGTCTGGTGAGATTTTTTAGAGTTGGCAATTTTTTTACCGGGGAGGTCAGGTGTTTCTGTAAGGGATTTTTCGTAAGGACGTTTTAGCAGGGATTTTTGTCTGGGGATTTTTTTTTTTTACCGTTCACCAATTTGATTTATTCTTAAAAAAAAAACTATTAAAAGCGAAAGCACACGTCTAAATTTGGCCAATAGGGTTTCGAGCGGTACTAACTAGACTTCAACTAGGTTAAGAGATTCCGAGCATATGGATGAAGCTTCGCGGTAGGCAGTTTGAGGTGGAGGGGGTTTGTCGGGGGGCCAAACGCCAATGTCCAGCTTGACAAATGTCGGTGGCGGTGACCTCGCCACACGCAGGGTGCTGGCCATTGAGGTCTAACTGACCAGCACGAGGCTTGTGGCCCACCGCCTGCCTTTTCAATATTTGCCGACTAAAGCAGAGAAGAGAAAAAGAAATGGACGTCCCGCGTGCATGGGAATGTCGAATTGCGTCGGAAATTCGCTCAAAGCGGTTCAAAGTATTTTCTGAATTTTGGCATGTGTTACGTTCCCACGATCCTTTTAAGTTGGTTTAAAGTATCGATGTGTATTGAACGGATAGACTTAATTTAAATGTCTCTGTGACTAAAGCCTCGTTCATTATTAAAGTAAAAACCAAGCATGTGCTACAAGATAAAAACACAAACAACGTTTCGAACATTTTCAATTTTCGTCATCAGGTATGCATAAAATTAGAGCATGGCAAATGCCACTAAGTCATCCTATGTAAAAGCATCATCACAATTAAAATAAAATAAAATAAAAGGGTACAATACCATCAATTTAAAAGGTTAAAAACTACCAATTTCCCCTCTCAGAAGAGGCAGAAATGGCGGCCGCATTTCTGCCTCTTCTGAGAGGGAAAATTGGTGGTTTTTATCCTTTTAAATTGATGGTATTGTACCCTTTTATTTTATTTTATTTTAATTGTGATGATGCTTTTACATAGGATGACTTAGTAGCATTTGCCATGCTCTAATTTTATGCATACCTGATGACGAAAATTGAAAATTTTCGAAACATTATTTGAGTTTTTATCTTGTAGCACTGCTTGGCTTTTACTTTAATAATCTGTTACCGTGCTTTTTTACTCCATAAAGCCTCGTTCAACTTTTACATACAGACTATTGCAGATAGTGTAAAATGACGATTTTAGCCCTACCTCCTTTTGCGGCACACATAAAATTTTAAGTAGGGGATAAAACAACCTTCTCCACTAATGTATCCGTATGCAGCACAGCGTGGCCTGCGGCAGTGGTCCCGGAAAAAAAAAATCCTGGGAAAGAAATCATCCAGGAAAGAAAATCCCTGTAAAATAGTGGCCGGCAAAAAGTTCCCATGATAAAAAAAAAAAATCCCCGAATGTAAATCCCCGGGAAAAAAATCACGAAGATTTAATAAGAAAATGCCATACAAAATCTGAGAATTAAAATGTAATTAAAAAAAAATCAAAACCATCAACGAATCTGTGTAATTGTACCTACTAGCCTAAGTTTGAATGAGGACGCTAAAGTACGTGTAAACTGCGTTTGGTTTAAAATTTAATGAACTTACGTCTAAAATCTGAAAGGGTAATCAGAAGAACGTCTTAAAGAAACTATCTATAAATCTATGACTTCTGTGATTGGCTAAGACTTGGGAACCACTACCGCAGCGGCTCCAAGCTCATCCACCATCGATCTGTATATGTGGAAGGTTGTACTATCGCCATTGATGTAAAAGGTAAATCAAGGTCGCCGTTCACGAAAATGATGTCAGTTTTTTTCCAAATTACGAGCCACGCTCGCGCTCTTGCGCTCGCTGCGGCTAACTACATAACATCACAAAACGCAAACAAAAACTTAGCCGGAAAACTTCACGCGCCGGAATCTAGATCGGAGCTTCTGCAGCAGTTGACCCATGACTTGCGTTAACCTTGCTCGTGCTGCCGCGCTTGCTGCGGCTGTGCATTTAATGCCAGGAGCAAGTAAATTCAATGGACGTGAGTGAGTATGGTCCACAAATAAAAAAATTGTCTAAGTCAATCCTGGTAGTGAATATTCGGCAATTCTGATTGAGGAGGCTTTAGGTTTGTATATCGTTCCTGGGCGATGTCAGTCAGACCCCTTCCCCCACCACCTTCCCCGCAGTTCAGATTGCACCGAGGCTGATGTGCACGGTACTTATCCGACATCGTTTACTTTTCTGTGTGACCTAACTATCCGAATTATTGTAGAGTTATATTTTATACGGGTCTGAATTATCGCACTATCTGTAATTATAATAATAATGTTAGTTGCCAACAGCACCAGGTCAAGGAAGTGCCACTGACACCTTGCTAAGTTAAAACGGTACTGGGTTCAAACGTATCTTACAAACCAAGAAAGTACATTATTTCATCTGCCAATCTCCTCTTACGGACAAACAAGGAAGGTGCCATAACCACATCTCTCGGCAATGCGTTCCAAACATTTACTGCACGATTCGAGGGAAAAAAAAATTTCTACAGTCGCGTGAAAAAGGCTGTGGAACCTTCGACTCAGCGGCGTAACTAGTGGGGGGGGCAAAGGGGCAATTCTCCCACTCTGTGAGATTTTGAATCTTACTTGGGCAAATTGGCCAAGTCATTTTTTCCATAGCTGAAAAATTATTTACCGTAAGATGGCTGCATTTTAAGGTCTAAGACGCAACTTTCATCTTAGCTAATTTATACTCTTACTGTTTCTCCTTTAAATCCCTAAAGTAACTAGGTAACAAATGGAGAAATACGAAAATCAGTAAAGATAAACAGTAAGAATTACTAACTCCCTGTTTTCCTTAAAATTCCCAACATTTCTAACAAAGTATCAGTGTTTAAAAAATAAGTATCTAGTATGAAAAACTGAAAGATTTACATTACAAAATTTTTTTATGCGTATAATGCAGTCAGCAAAACTGGTTTTATAAAAATGTTTCCAACGGCACTTTGTAAGGACAGAAAATGCCGGAAAATAGCAAAAAATGCATCAGCTTCCGAGGCTCTTATTTGGTTCTTCCTCTACACCATTCGGCTAAATACCTAGTGTTGCCCCCTCAGTACAAAACCCTAGTTACGCCTCTGCTTCGACTAACAACTCTCTTCGAGGTGGACGATTCACGTACAGCTTCTAGTAAGCTCGAGTGTGTTCCGACCTTGCCAGCGTGACATCCGTCTGTGGCGTGTCACCTTAGACCACCTCACTCTTGTCACGCAAGTGACGAGAGTTAAACGGGAAAACCTTCGGTAATAGTTTCGATCTCCCATGACGCAAGGTCGCAGTATCGGGCACACGGGCTCTGTATGGCGGCGAAAAGGTAGGTGACTCGTCATCTCGAAGAGAGTTGTTAGTCCAAGGTGGAACCAGCTTAAAGGAGTGTCCCCTAGTTTTGCTCTCAGTACGAATGGAGGAAAAACGACCCTAATTAAAATCATAGTGGTCATACTATAAAAAAGAATATGAGCCAAATAGCACATAAGTCGGTAAGATTCCAGTGAATTCTCCCTCAAAAACTTTAGTCGCTCTGTATAGTCCTTTCCAGCCAATCCAGGTAAACTTTTAGTGAAAGAGTGCTGCACAAACTCGACCAAGACCACATCCTTTGCAAGATGAGGCGACCAGACTGAACTTGCATACTCCAGAATTGGTACACAACAGGCCCAAAATAAAGTCATGTTTTCCCCACACACAAAACATCTCCTCGCAATACCTATTCTGGGTCTTGCCGTCTTGACAACATTACAGCAGTGTGAAGCAACTTTTAGGTCAGTGTCAAACCAAATCTTTTACAACAGAGTGATAATCCAATGGGCAGCCAGAGATTGAGTAGTCAAGGTGCATAGTTGAAGGGCCAATATGAAAATAATTGTGGAAATATTAGAGGTAGGTACCTCGCGTGGTTTATTACAGAAGACGCCAAATTTTAGAGAACGCTCTTTTTATATCTTCATTTCCACCCTTTCATCCATTTTAGGGGACTGAAATTCCAGGTCAAGTGCTCAGTCAGATAATCTGACTTGAATTTTAGTTTGAATTCTAGCTGCGAGAATAGGAAGCGTGATCAGAGCAAGACGGCAAGCCGCTTTAATTATCCCTAACCTATTCACTCGAGGAAAGCAATCCTTGCCTTCCAAACGACGGCCGTCTACTTTAAAATGGCCTACGTGACGGTCTGTGCGTGCACTGCACACCAATGACGTCAGAAGTTCAAGACACTTTAAAGAACATTACTAGTTAGTGTAACATCAGCACAAAAAGTAGCTTGTTTAGGCGACAGCTGGGTGGGGAACAGTGATAACAAGTCTTAGATAACAAGTCTTGATAATAACAACGAGATTTTTATTTCGTTTTCGTTGTAAAGTTTTTTTTACAAGGTTACTTATACGGAGTAGGTAAGGAATTTGTGTTCGTCATGACCGTCTGGCAACGTCTACGTGTTATCTCATAAGCAGACAGTTAGACGCACACACAACCACCTTTAGTGCATTTGTGAAGGTCACAACAATATCATGAATGAAATATTGTTGCTTTTCCTTTTCTAAAGTTCGGTGGACAAGACTAAGACACTCGTCAACCGACTAATGGAAACTTACTAAAGCCAAAAAAGAAAAAAAAAGAATGTAGAACTGGATTTTTTTGTCCTTTCATCTCGTAAGTGAGAAGTTTAAAAAAACAATGGATTTGGACCAAAAATATGTGATATCTTCCCAAAACCAAACTTGTAAAAGATTCCCGCCAAGCTTTTCGGCCGTCTGAAGTCGTACGTGATATCAAGCGCCACGCTCTTTCACCAAGTTAAACCCACCGAATAAGACTTCAAACGTTAAACGAAATAACCTGAAAATTGCACAATAAGCAATTTTCAGATTTTTCATTTAAACACAAAGAGCTTGGCGTTTGATATCACGACTTCAGAACGGCCGAGAAGCCTAGCGGGAATCCTTACCAAGTTTTGATTTAGGGCTACTACCGACGGACACAGGAAAAAAAAACCTGAGTACAAATCCGGGTAATCTGGTACCCGGAGGAAAAAAATGAAAATAAATCCCCGGAATAAATGTCCCCCAGACATGGTTCCTACCAAAACACTGAACTGAATTTTCACGAGTTTTCCAGGTTTTTCGGAGTAGTTGAGGTTTTCCAGGTTACCTACCATAGTTTTTATGAATGAACTTTTTTTTCACACATTGGAAAACACATCAAAATACATTCCAAAGAATACGTAGCCTCCTGGGGGGGGGGGGAAGCTGTGATACTTTCAAAGGAAAATGCGCTATTAAATTAGCCCAAATCTCTTTAATGATAACAGAATGATCATTAAGTTGGGTATCCTACGGCTTATCTACTTTTTCCCCCAGGATTTTTCTATATTTCTTATGATAAATCCAAGAACTCTTTGGAGTTTTTCCCGATTTTCAAACGTAGTTGAAATTCCCCTATGTTTTCCAGGTTTTCCAGATTGGTGGAAACTGTTGTTAGAAAATAAATCCCGAAAATAAATCCCGGGAATAAAAATCTCCGGAATCAAAATTCCGTTCACACTTTAGTCACAATAGCGTTTTACGACAAGACGACAGATATTTTATTTTCCGAATAGTGAATAATTTACTAGTAACATAAAAGCATCAATGTACCATTCTCAGAAATAGGGTATCTCTAACAAAACAAAGCTTTAATGGGTTTTGGGTCAGTCCGGGTCACGAGTCATTCTGGGTCAGGAATCTATAAGCACAAAACAAACAAAAAAACTAGTCTGACGTACTGACCTCTGACCCGGTCGAAAGTAACGACCTATCCCACGCGCCATGGCTGTTTGCTGTAACGTCCACGTCACGTGACGGGGCTAGTCCAATCAGACGGCCAAACAGCCGTTGTTCTCGTTCGTCATTGGCTGACTCATGGTGACGTCACGGCAAACAGCCATTGCGCATGGTTTAGAGATCCCATGGCCCATTCCATATCCGGTTAATTTAGCTCTTCAAAAACGACGTCTGGTGGCAAAAAAACGATAAAAAAAAAATAATGGACATCTTGTATTCTCTCATATTATTGTATGAAATGCTGTGGCAACGGTGCTTTTTTTGTTGTATTTCATAGCGTTTAAACTGTCGTAAATAAAACACGATTTAAGGGGATGAAGCATTGATTTCCTTGATTGTACGAAGCTTTTAGTAAATTTCTAGCACAAAAATTACGATCTGAAAGGTCAGAAATCGTGAAATAACCTAGTTACAGTCGGGGGGGGTCTGTAACTAAGTAATTTTACGATGTCCTTAAATCCTTAAGGTGGGGCCCGCGCGGCGTAGCTTTGCCAGGACTGTTAATATGTGATTTACGGCAATCAACAAGCGGCAATTTGCTTTTTCATGGAAATCATTTTTAACATAAACCATTTTTGCTCATCTCAACAATAATTGTTCTACTGCAGGAGCCTTTTAGAAGCGCATACTTTCAATGATGCATCGTCAAGTGCGCCCGCTGGGGCACGAGTCCGTCCCCCCCACCCCCACCCCCCAACTCCTCATTTTGCTTGGATGCCCTTTCGCATGACAAAATTATGAAGAAAGAACAATTCAAACAAAAAATACTCGCGATTGCGATACTGATTCTTGAGTACCAAGCTCAATTCAAACCAATCTTTACTAAAGAAAAGGAAATGGCCATAAATATTAGTATTACAGGAAGAAACACAATGGACCAACATGGTCAATGGAGCCAAAATTGTGCCAATGTTGGCTCCACTGTGTTTCTTTGTTTAATATGGTTATTGTTAGATTTTTTTCCCTATTTTTTTTAGTCCTCTGAATGAAGGGTTGGGAAAATAATTAGGACCTGTCTTTATATAAATCTTCCATTCCACTAAAGAATCCGTGACAGGAATTACTTTGAAACTCAATGCCCGCATTCGTGTATACATTCGGGGCGAGGGATAATCGTCTAACTGGAAAATCGCATAATTCGAAGAATGTATACCGTATTTCAGTGTAACGGAAAGTCGTCCTAACAGGAAATTCGTATAATAGAAAATGGTCTAACTGGAAATTCGTATAATGGAAAATCGTCTAACAGGAAATTCCTATAATGGAATATCCTCGCGTTGCCGCGCTCGCTGCGGCTATACATATAACATCAGAAAACGCAGTTAGACGTTTATCCATTACACGATATTCCGTTTAGATGATTTTCCATTAGACGATATTCCGTTTAGACGAATTTCCATATTTTTTATTTATGCTGATATTAGACAATTATCCCATTAGACGATTTTCCAGTTAGACGTTCGCCCGACGCCCCTATACACTCATCTCGTACTTTTCAAAATCAACACACCCAACGTTCATCTCTGCTTGTTGTTGTTGTTGTTGTTGTTGGAACGAGACAACAACAACAACCAGCGATGTAACCAAAGAAATGTAGACACCTTAGAAGAGACTGAGGAAGATAGACGGGTGTCTATCGAAAAGTAGGTATATACGTACTGTGAGTATCTTGATTTTGAAAATGTGCCAGATGGGTGTAGAAAGTTTTTTTTAAATCGTTCGTGAATGTGGTCATCTTGACTTTTTTTTTTAGCATTACTTGCCCTACTTTGCATCTCTAGCCCTAAAAAAACCAAAGCCATGGAATGTCATTTTAACCCGTTTTCGTAAGCAAAAGTCACTTCCACGTTATGTTTTTTGTTTGTACACATTCCGTTCTTCAAAACAACATCATCTAAAAAACAAGGGACGTAAAATGTAAATGTACGACAACAATAACTCTCAACAGACTGACTCCCAAGCTTTTACATCGACATTTTGTGCCGGATATTATGCAAGGAAGCTCTTTATGTAACAACTTATGGTGGATGACCTACTTCGGGATCTTTTTACGATCAAAAACTTGCCGATTTGGAAGCTCATTGTTTTAATAATGGCGGGAAAAAACATACGTGAAAACATCCTTATATTAAGACACGGCATAAATCAAAGGAGACGACGGTTAGAGAAATTTACTTATTTTTTGGTGAGACAGTCCGTTTTTGTCGAAGCCATTTGCTACACTTTTATTGTCTATGGGTTGTTGTTACAATCATTCTCCCGCCATTGCAGCTGTTTCTCGTCGATGATTGGTGGAAAAGCGGACGATGACTCGCTCCAGTGCCGAAGTCAGTAAATAAAACAAGAGACGCGCATTAATCATTGTGCCCAAATGTAGTGCATGTCACGTGGGACAACTAAACGACTTTTCATTCCAAGTTTAGTGAAAGTTAACGTTTTTTAGCTTCTTTTCTTTCGGAGTGAAAACTCGAGTAGATAACGGTTCCGTTTCCGTTTGTTGTCGGAGTAATCCGTCTTCGACAAATCTTCTTTCATTTGGAAATCACTACAACTGCATGGAGATTTAAAGTCTCTAGCGAAAGCAGTTATATCCATTCCTCAATCTAACGTTCAATAAAACGTTAATGCGTGGATTCTGTTTCAAGCACACAGCACAACGCACATAACGTTATACAGGGATCGTATAAGAGTTTCTATTTTTTCCTCATTTCCTAATTTTTTGGGGAAACGATCCTTATTTCCTATTTCTTTGGAAACAATTCTTACTTTCCCACGTTTTTTAGAAACAATCATTATTTTCCTGACTTTTTTTGGAAACATTCCTGATTCCTACTTTTTTCGAAACAGTTCTTACTTTCCTACTTTTTTGGAAAGAATCCTTATTTCCCACTTTTTAGAAACAATCCTTATTTCCCACTTTTTGGAAACATTCGTTATTTTCGCGTTTTTTAATTATTTTTTGGAAACGATCCTCAGTTCCCAATTCTTTACAAACAATCTTAATTTTTTGGAACTAAACCTTATTTCCTAATTTGTTTCTTTTTCTACTTTTTCGGAAACAATTCTTATTTCTAATTTTTTTTTGAAAACGATCCTATTTTCCTACTTTTTCCTATTTTCCTACGTTTTGGAAACAATCCTAATTCTTTGGAAACAGTCATTTTATTTAGCTACTTTTTCGGAAACAATTCTTATTCTCCTACTCTTTGGAAACAATCTTATTTGCCAATTTATCAGAAACAATCCTTGTTTTCCTAATTTTTTTGGAAACGATCCTTAGTTTTCTGCTTTTTTGGAAACAATCTTTATTTCCTTTTTTTTTCCGACCCAAGCCTTATTTCCCTACTTTTTCCCGCCGTATTTGACTTGTGGTTCTTTCCGTTTTTAAAAAGCCATCTTAGTCTTGTTCAAGTTCATTACCAGCTGTAGATTCATTTAATAATTTATTATTGGCAAACTGGCTAGACGCAAATTTTAGTGAACATCTGGTTCATTACCTAGTCTAATTTTTATTTCAAATAACAGCAAACTAGCAGATTGCTCGGAAAGTAATATTCATTGTATTGTTTAGCTTTATAAAAAAATATAATTAGGTTGAAAATTCCTTCTTTTACGAACTAATTCCTATTTTATCTTGCTTTTGTCGTTTAATAAATTCCATTATTTCCTTTTTTATCTACCATAGCCTACACAACGAGTCACTGACATGTCACCTTGATCAAATTTCTACTCAAAAGCAATTTCATTCTTATCAATTTTCAAGAGAGAATTTTTATTTCGCACCAGCTCATTGCCATTTGCCAATGCAATTTAATTCATTGCCACATTCTTTATTTGGTTCTTCAAATAAAGTACAACCCTCCTAATCAATAAGGCTTCTTGTCATTTCTTATTCTGAACAAATCAATTCCGATTTCTTAAACGAAGCAAGCAGTCTGCATTAAAGACTGGCTTTGTGAGAATACACAATACGCTAGTCTGAGAAAGAAAGAAAAGACAACTACCCCGACTGGAATTCGAACCCATGACTTCCCGTTTACTAGCCGTGCGCTCTAACCACTGAGCTACCGGGGCGGGTCCTTGCTACAGGCTCCAGCCGAGCAAACTAGTTGTTCAATCTACCCGCAGTGGTTAGAGAGCCTGGCTAGTAAACGGGCAGTCCTGGGTTCGAGTCCCAGTCGGGGCAGTTGTCTTTTCTTTTTTTCTCAGATTAGTGTATTGTGCTGCCTCACAAGGCCAGTCTTTAATGCAGACTGATTGATTCTATATCCTTTACCTTACGGTTTCTTCTTTATTTCCGATTTCTTTACTTTCCGGTTAATCAAATACCTATCGCGGTCGATTCAAGAAATGTAGTTCGACTTACTCCATTCATTTCTACCCCAGTCAACCAAACATCAGGCGAATGCCAGCAAATTTTAGGAAATTTGCCCGGAATTTCGTCGATTTTGGTGGAAATGGGGCCGACTGAAAGTGGATGGAATTTATTTGAACTTTTGTGGAACTGGCCTGAATTGGCTCTAATTAATGACACCTACAAAAAGGTAGTTTGTGTATGAAGGCCTGGTGCATTGAAAGTTCGGTCAGGTTGTTAATTCATTTAGTAAATACAAAAATACGCGGACAAAATTGTCATTTTGCAGTGGAATTTGTAAGAAGTTATCGAAGTTTACACAAACTTAAAAGATGACAGAAAACACAGAACATGACATACTACCGTCAGTGGGAGAATATCCGTGCCTTTCTCGTTAACATCGCAAACCATGTTTTCAAGGAAATCCAGGGCAATTTCACTTCCAACACTGCATCCTGATGTACAAATTAGTTTTTAAAGAAGGGGGACATTATTTTTGAATGCTCGGAAACGTTCATTGGGCCCCAAACTTAAAGTTACTTCATTCTCGCCCAATAATTGCCACGCGCTGTTCTCATCTGCGTATTTTGCCATCGTACCATTTAGCGCCGTTACGTCACTTCCGCTCGATGCTTTACGTATCTCGGCGTTGCACGTGCGATAAGAAAACATCAATAAGCAGACAAAACGAGGGTCACGTGGCAGCATGAACTTCAAAAATTGTGCTGTCGTAAACCGGAAACGATGATACGTCGCGATTAACGTTCGAAAGAGCGCCAACATCTAAGCGTGCGAAACCGGAAATATGCTTGAGATACTCGGAAATATATTCCCTAATATTCGACAGAACATTTCCTAGGTGCGGAATTTTAAAATGGATTTTTAGCAAGGGTTTTATTGATGGCAAGTAAATAAACCCTTGTCACCGTACTCAGTGGTATAATTCGGTATAAAATAAAATATGACATCATGCTGGATCAAATTTCAGGACACTTTCAGTACATTTATTCAAATTTTCACAAAAAAAATCATTTTAGTACATTTTAATGTTCAGCATTACTTAGGCAGGTTATCAAAGGAAATATTCCTTTTATTTAGTTTTCTTATTTTTGGCAGCTAACGATTATTTTGGACGCAAACTAAGCAATTCCTTTTTTAGATTTTGGAATTTGCCTCGAACTTCACAGTTTTTCGGACCAGTATTAATCACTACACGGATAAATTTTGCAGAGTATACGATATTTAAAAAAAATTATTCATTCAACTTTGTACTTGCTTCTCACAGTAGCTGTTCACACTTTTTTTTTTAAATGCGATCCGCCATTCAAAACACATGGACCTGACTGAGCAACGCGCGGAGACTGATTGATTAAACACGTTGCTTAGCAACTGATATGGTCCATGCAGAAGCACTTTCCCCAATTTCGCGCACGATACAGCGCTTTATCGTATATCACCGTATTTGTTAGGCCATTTCAAAAACGAAGAACTGGCTAATAATTCCATTCGTTAAATGCGATTAATTTTATAATTATAGGTAAATTTCCAGGAATTTCATGACATTACGTAAAAAATTTAGACATTACAGGACAACTTTTCAAAAATCAGGAATTTCACGACATCTGCTATCACTGCTGTACTGAAAGCGAGTATCTCGTTTAGAAGGCATGTCTCTTTAACGCTGTGGTCGTTTCCCCAGGTAATCGTTGACGAAAAGATATTAAGATATCACAGTCTGACACAACCCATAAAGTCGGGCTGGATGGGGGGGGGGGAGAAAATCGCCTTAAGCGGCAGGTGAAAAAGAGATACACCGCCACCCACCGTCGTCTCCTCCCCCGACTCCCTCACCCACCCAACTAATATACTTGGTGGTTTGGTGGTCGTTCAGGGATACCGGCCTTCGAAAAGGGGACGACTGCCAAATTTTACGGATGGAGGGTTGTCGGAGGATGGGCAAATCGTATAGTGAATTCCTGAACTGTCAGCGGTGCCCAGTAATCTGTCAACAGCATGGGGGCCCGCCTGTTTGTCTTCTCTCAACGACCACAGTAACTATTGGTTTGGCATGACGTGGGAAGAGAAGAGGAGGTGGTCTGGGGGGGGGGGGGGGGGAATGCATGCCGCCACACCAGAAGCCAGCTTGACCAGTTTTCCCCACAACCACCACCACCAACGACGAACAACACGCCACAAATTTCACGCTTATTATACGGGACGGTCTAGACATTATCCACACACTTTCTGTAACCTTCTCATTCCAAGTAACGAAGTAACCCATACTATAGTAGCACAATTAGGAATTTCTAACCGAAGCCGGTAAATCTGTAGCACGCAGTACCAGTGTAAAACTTCCATCGAGGGGGGGGGTGAGAAAGCACACTTTCACCCAGTAATGATCATTTTGTCCCCGGCCAACCCTCGCACGCGGGGGCCGCGGCGCCGCGACGGGGGAGGCACATGTCCTAATCGTTTTGGGCATGTGCCCTTGTAGTTTTCCATGATTCGTAATCGTATTGTTATGGTACGAGGAGTGCTAGACACCACCTAACAGCTAAGTGTGTACCGCTCCCGTCTGAGGGATCTCTCACAGACCCCCAAGTACCAACAATCTCTGGTGTCACACAGGGACCTTAATAATGAAGAACTTTAAAAACAAAGCGAGTTCAAGTTGACCTGAGTTGCAGCAACATAAGAAAAGTCCAAAAGCGTCGCACAATGGGGCACGTGTCCCGCCCCCCCCCCCCCCGACTTTTTTTGCCGTTTTAAGGAGATAAAATGAAGACAATCATAATTAAACAAGGGATTTTCGAGGATTGTAACGAAATTGGAAAAAAAAAGAGTGCGTGCCCTTCCTCCTCCCCCTCTCCCCCTCCTTTTTTTTTGTCCGGTTGCATTACCGCCTCCACCCCCTTGAAAAAGTCTGTGTACGCTAATTGGCAAGGTCCGTTTTTACCCTGGGTGCATCTTATTCAAATTACAAACAGAATGCAAAAAGCAGCAAGTGGAAGAGAAAGTCATCCTGCACTTCAGAAGTTTTGGGTCACCACCATGAAATGAAGCTAAGCGGCTGAGGATGAGAAGCGAAAAAAACAGTGTATTAAGTTGAAAAAAATTTTTTTTTCTAACATTTTTTTTTTCTTAAGGGAGCAAAGCAGTTATAAATAACGGCGGCACCACACGCGGAAGGCACGGACCATGTTTTCCTGTTGTGACAGCTCAAATCGAAATTGTTTTCACGAAACGAAAATATAATGATTTGTTACTCAGACGACAACTGTGTAATGTTCATCCTGGCTGGCAGGTCCAGGTTTTTTCTAAAAGCTGGCTGTCACATCTCGCGCTTCAGGTAAATTAAAAAAAAAAAATTTGTTTAATCACCTTTTCACGCACGAAAAGGAGGAAGGGGACAAGTTTGAAACACCAATTTGCAAACCTATTACTCACTTGCTCATTTGCTACGTACTTAGACGCGAAGTGATAAAAAAAAAAAGAATTACGCACACTAACGGAAAAATGGGCCCCCCAGGAATTGACATCTAAGACTAAACAAATCCACTTTTGGAAATGACAAGCAAATGACTCTTAGAAAATGACCTCTGAATGAAAGAGGTCGAAAATGTGACCAAACAAAAGGGTTAGTTCCCAAAAATGGATATTCCATCCGAATAAATAAAGGGATAGGGCGAATTAAAAGAACTCGCTGTAATGAAAACGAGTGCTGACCTCCCCGAACTCAGCTCCCCCTCCCCACGCCCCGATTGTGTGGTCTGCGTGCTTTATGAAGCCGCATCGCTGGTGTTAAGCGTTTCGCAGCCCCTTGTAGCAGGTATTGCCTGCAGTACACCTAATTTCAGTCTTTTCATTGGCCGACTTTTCATCTGCTGTGTGGATCACGAGTTTGCTGTTTGCATCTCATCTCAACCTACGTGTATTATATATATACAGGGTGATTCATAAAGTACTGAAAAATAAGCCTATGAATGTAGGCATGTACTATAGGGGTGCCAAATTTTAATAGCACATTAAACGAAAACCTTCTTTATTAGATCGAACAAAGGTTTTTGTTTCATGTGCTATTAAAATTAGGCACCCCTATAGTATATGCCTACATTTTATAGGCCTTCATTCATAGGCCTATTTTTCAGTACTTTATGAATCACCCTGCAGATACCTACCATGTAGGTTAGCGTGCTCCCAGCCGAAGCCTCTTTCTAGGGATCAAGTTCACCTTATGGATAGAGCCATTCATTCTTTCCAGTACAAACTACGCTCACCTCGACATGTCGCCCGTTCGCTACACAATGAGTCCTATACCCAGGATTGGGTTAGGACTGCCTCATCGGTGAGCCAGCTTTCCAGTCATCACGGCCTTCAGCTACGTGTCATCACGGCTTTCGGCCCATCGACAGTACTCGTCCAAGTTCAGCCGGTCCATCGTCTGCCTTTCATCATCCTGGACTACACCCTTGCGACCTCAAGTTTCTAGCCCGCCCTGGCCTATTTGCCGACAGTGATTTGGACATTGACTCAGCATCACAGCTGCTGAGCGACAGCTTTGCTTTTCCTCAACTTCGGTTCTTTCACCTGTAGCTCCAGAGGATTCATTGTACATCCAGGCTTCGCACCTGGACCTTGATTCTCGCCACACTCATTTCGCTGCATCCTACCAGGATGAGAAAGATCCTTCTGGTATTCCGCTATCAGATCTTCTTAAACAGTTGAAGACATCATCCCCGACTGCTTCTTGTAGAAGCCATCTTCTACCCTGGACACAGAACCCATCAAGAACAGATGACTTTTCCACCGGCTTTGACTTCGCGACCACTGACCTCGTTCTGTGCTTGGCCAATACACTACTGTCCTTACGACCGTTCTTCGCAACGGTGGTCTCCTTCTAGGAAAAAGCGACCCTTTCGAACTCGATAAGGACCCTTCACCGCCTCGACCCGGTCAAGAAACTTGGTTCCTCCGGTGATGGTGCAGCTAACCCATTGAATTACAACACATACCCATAGTCTGAATTTTCACTGCTAAAGCAAAATTAAATTTTGGGACTGCCTTGCTTATCTCAAGGAAAGTTTCAGTCCCTATGGGTGTACTTTGTAACTCCGACAAGATCTTGCGACTCGGACTATGAGCAGCGTCACAGGCTGACGTTCTCAACACCGTCGCCAATGCTTTATGTAAAAAGCTGTCGTCTGAAGTAAACGGTCTTGGGATCCAGCGCCTTTCGTTTTTGATAAACCAAGCATTCAAGAAAGCCTGCTTTGCCATCTCACACCATCAACGCTTCTTCTTCGTGATATTGCACTCGATTCAGCCCTGAATCTCACCTATTCTACATGACACGTACTCCGCAGCCAGCCCATCCGCAAGTACGGCACTCTCTTTCGGGGCCTATCCTTAAGCACACACCACAGTTGAATGTGTCCTGAAAGCCGAAAGACACTACATCTCAATGACTGTTCAAACCCTGTTCTAGGAATCCCAGCACCTTTCGGCAGGGCGGTAGCGATGGATGGCCTCGACCAAGGAATGACTCCAACAACTTTGATGATTCCAACCGACCACCTTAAGACAACCAGCCCTTTGGGGGCCGGTCGTCCAATCGAGGAAGAGGACGACCTAGCCAATGTAGCGCCACACCCAACCAACTCAGTTGCTACTCCTCTCCAAGGGCTCCACGAATGCCTCCCGTTAAATCTTGACGCCAGCATCTTTCAGCTCTACCTGCTGGCAGCCACCTTTGCTTTTTCCTACCAGTTTGGGAGAAATTAACACCCCATCCACAGGTTCAAAATCGTTCATCACGGCTTTAGTCCAACTTTCACTTCAGCACTAATGCTCGTTACTGCGCTACCTTGGGATTTCGCCCCGGTCGTCTCCGATCGTCTGTCATCCGAAGTGGAAGTCCTCCTCTGAAAAGTTGCAATAAAGGAATGTCACAACCCCCTTCGTCACAGATTCTACAGTTCAATCTTCCTTTGCCCGAAGAAAACGGGGTGAGGGGATAAATTCATCTTCAACCTGAAAACCCACAACCAGAAGATAAGAAATTCTCACTTCAAAATGGAAACGGTACAAACCATTCAACAGTCTCTGAAGCCTGTGCCTGGATGATCTCAATCGACCTCGAAGATGCTTATCTTCACGTCATGGTTCACCGTCTCTTTCATTTTATCTACAACTACAAGGTTTTCGAATTCAATACCTTCCTTTCGGCCTTAACGCAGCTCCTCGAATTTTCAGGTTTTTGCTTTGGCCACTCTCCTTTGACACCAGGTGTCCGTAAGCAAAGTTATGGAAGACTGGCTTCTCCAGAAGTAAGACATGCTTCTCCTAATGCGAAATTTCACTATGTCTCTTGCCCAATTAGGTTCGGCATCAACCTTCCCAAGTCTCATCTTCTCCCAGCCCAATGTTTCGTTTTCTTAGGAGTCATATTCGACCTAGCAACAACAACAATCATGCCGTCACCAGACAGGATCGCAGACCTTGCGACAATGCGCTATTTTCGCCAGTCCTCTCACCATACTGTGCCAAAACTCAAGTCCCTTATAGGCAAACTAAATTCATTGGCAAATCCGTTTCCTTACGGACGATGGATGACTGGGCCGTTCCATCACTTTCGCATCAACGTTTGGGGAAAATTTCATCAAGATGTCGCCTGTCAACCCACAAACTCGGCCATCCACTCGATGCTCTCCTACGGTAGTCAGACGTCCTCATACTCTCAGACAGTTCTACTGCACGAGCCTCAGCCAGATCTTCTCCTGACTGATGCCTCTCTGGAAGGATGGGGAGCGCATATCGCGAATCACCAAGTTTCCGCTCATGGAGTGCCCAGTGTCCATGATCAAGACTACATCAACGTCCTCGAACTGAAAGTTGTTCTCGAGGCCCTTTGCCACTTTTAGGACCTGGTCTCAGGGATAATGGTTCAAGCTTACGCCGACAACACCACTGTTATCGCCTACCTACGACACAAGGGTAGAACGAGATCCTGCCCACTCCATGAAGTCACGTCTGCGATCTTTCGCCTCTGCATCAGTCTAGGTACGACACTCCTGTCGCTTAACATTCCGGGGAATCGGAATGTCATTGTGTATTCCCTTTTGCGTCACACGCCTCTGACAGGAGAATGGACTCTAAAAATGTGCATCTGTAGATCACTGTTCACCACCAGGGAAACCCTTCTAATTGAAGTGTTTGTCATGGGGCACAATGCCAGACTTCCTAGCTTTGTCAACCAATTTCCTGACGACCAAGCCAGGGCAGTGGAAGCGCTCACCCTATCGTGGAAACATCTCTATGCTTGTCTCTTGCCACTGTTCCGTCTTCTCCCTCAAGTCCTGATGAAGAAGATCGATGCATTGCAAGGCATCTTTCTGATAACAGCTCCGAACTGGCCAGCAGCAGGGTGGTTCCCTCAGCCCATGAAAGCTTCCAGAAGTACCAGACCTCCCGCCACAAGAGCAAGGCACTCAGCTTCACCACCCCCACGATTCCCTGAAACTGTTAACGCGGCTACTACTGTCCGACTCATCCAAGAGGCAGGAGGTCTTGAGGAACAAGGCATTCATATCGCAAGCAAAGACACTCGAGCTTCAACCAACAGGATTTACGACAGTCACTGGCAACGATGGTTTCATTGGTGTCACCCTAGGAAGGTTAATCCAGTTGATCCCCCTCTTCACAAACTCCTAATATTTTTCACTCATTTATGTAAAGAATGCATCAAAGCTCCATGATCTTAGTCTATCATTCTGCCCTGAACTCCGTCTCTAAAGCAGCAGGCAAGACAGTCCCTCGACAACTTTCGTATCACATCTCTCGTCAAATCTTTCGAAATCGAACGACCAGTAACTTGTCACTACTTTCCTGGCTGGGATCACTCTGGAATCCTGAACTCCCTTCATGAAGGCCCCTTACGAACCTTTGGGAAGCTGTCACATCAACCTGCTAACCCGAAAGACGGTCTTTTTGGTTACTCTTGCAGCCAGTTTACGATGCAGCGAAGTACAAGCTCTTTTGGTTAAGCCTTCTTACTGTACTTCACCCTGAAACATGCGGCAGTTTCGTTGACACCCACGAGACTCCTTTCGTGCAAAAAACCAGTAGCCTTGCGAGCCTCCTACCCCAATCATCATTCCGGCGCTTACTTTTATCCTTGGGCATGAACCAGAACGTTTCCTATGTCCGATATGTACCCTCCGATTCTACATTCAACGGACCGACAACAGTGAGTTATGAAAGGGCAGGACGCAGCTTTTCCTTCCTTTCGTTAGAGACTTTGGTATGACTTCAGCCAGGATGATCGCGAAGCACATGACCGTCATCGTTAACGCCTACGAAGATTTGGATAACAGCTGGGCAGAGAACAACAGCGTCACGGCCCACAAACTTCGAGCCTTATCCATATCCTGCCTTTCACAGTAACAAACCAGGCTCTGAAATAATTGAAACAGCATCTTGGATGGATACTTCGGTTTTCACGTCTCATTATCTTTGCGACATGACTACTCAGGTGAGTAGTAGAGCTTGGCGGTATCGGGATTTCACGGTTCAGTACGGTATCGGTTTTTCCATTTTTCATACCTCGGTTTTCGGGTATAGTAATTTTTTTTTTTACAATACAAAATGTTAAACTTATTTTTAAAATGTTTTGTTTTAACGTACTTCAAGAATCAACATCGAAAAAGTTGTGTTGATTTTTAAATTATTTAAAAATAATGCTTTTCCCAATTTTAAGATTTTGATGTTAATTCCTGCAAAATAAATCTTGTTCAGCGATCTTATACACGAGAAGGCATCTTTTTGGCTACAGCGGTTGACTTCCGGTTGCGTTGTCTGTGCTGCAACTGCAACCAAAGGCTTGCAAACGTAGACTGAAAGAGTGACAGTTAACAGTTTGTTGGTTTTCAAGAATAAAAGTAGCAAAATAGAAAAGTGTACGATCGTGTGTGCAGTATTGAAACCAAGCAATGTCATAGCCGAAAACCTATTTTTTGGAGATAACCGAATTCGGTTTCGGTATTTTATAAATACTGAAAACCGCGGTATTGATACCGATACCGCCCAGCATTAGTGAGTAGGCTTCATCGTCAGGGACCCATTATCACTGCCAGACGTGCCATCCAATGACCCCTCCTTAAGCACTATGCGAAACGCATCTTATTACACCAGTCTACTGAATATGTCTTCAGTTTCTTTTTGTCTGACTGGAATTTTTTTCTTCTACGTTTCTGCTGTGCGAAGTTGTTAGTTTGGGGGTGCCAAGTCATAACCCTGGGGTACTCATCAGGTAGTGCGCGCCACCAATTTTGACGGGGTCTGCTATAATTCTAATACATTACCTATAATTTTAGAATTACAGCAGACGAATTATAGGTAATGTATATTTTCGGTTCGGCAATAGAAACAAAATTCGGTATGTATGGTTCAGATTTGCACCATTAGTTTAAATGTACTATGTAAAAGTTGTAAACGCTTTTATTTTCCTATTTTTACCCACGTCCCAGACAGTTCTACCACATTCACTCAAACGTGTGTGTAAATGTTGCAAAACCTATTTACGCGCAGGATGCGCGAAAACAGAAAGAATGTACATCTGTCCTTTTAAGTTGTGAAACTTAACTGGTTAACGCCCAATCTGTCCTCTTGTGCCAACTAACGGCACGAGCCGTGTGCGAACTCCTAAACCAACCAACCAACACATACCACTCATGCCAAAAACCTTCCGACACGCCTTGCATTTAACAAAGATAGCGTCGGAAATTAGCCGGAGACAACTCCAGAGTTGTTGACACTAACCAAGGCTAAACTTAACTATTTCTTAGTTAAGGCGTCGATGGAGACAAGCTGAGATGACTAACTTACAGGTGCATGCTTCCATGTTGGATTTTTTCTGCGACTCCGTTCTGAGTTTTGAAATATCAGATGTAGGGGTTGTACGATACAAATTTTTTTTATCACACCGATACAATTTTCAAAATTATCGCGATAATCGATAATATCTCGATAAAACACAATTTTGAGGCTGCAGTAACCATTTTAATTTTGTTAATTTAAAAAAAAAACTAGACAGAAGCTTACACTGCAACCTTCACGTATGTGCATTGCATAGGATTCGCCATTTGGCCAATAGACATGAAAATGACGTGTCATTGTCCATTTTCCTCATGTAGAAACAATATGGCAATTGTGCTGCTACTTAATGCTTAAATATTGTTCACCTAACATGGGTAGCAACAATATTGCACACTTGGTTGGAGAGCCCTTGTAATTCTGCACGCAATGCCGCAAACCACTTGTTTCTAGCTCTTACAGCTTCCGAGATATGCTAATTTAAGCTTTGGGTTTTGCACGATAATTCGGTAAATCAGAACAAGTACGATACGTTAATCGACGAAAAATTGTATCGTGATATTATCGAATTATCGATTATCGTGCCACCCCGAATCAGATCAAACGTCTGTAAATGTCACAACACTTTTCTTCCCTCACGTTTTTTCACATGTTAGATGGAATTTGCTATACATTCACTCAAACATGTAAATCCTGCAAAATGTGTAAATTTATTCACGAGTGGAATACATGACAAAAGCCAGAGTAGAACCTATCAAGGCTTAAAAAAAATTTTTAAATAGCAGTGGGCACAGTGCATGAAGGGGGGGGGGGGCATATCAGGTATGAATGATGGACTGATACCCCGTTTTGTCAGACATTTTTCAGCAATACAACCATCCCCCCCAAATTTCTGTCTTTTAAGTTTTGTTCTCCCACCTGTTATTTCTGACTGACACACAATTTTTTTCCGTTTCTACTTTTCGTTGGGAGGTGCCACATCCCCCAATTTCGGCCCTGATCGAAGCTTATGCACGTTAATAAAAATTGTGTTAATTACTATAACAATAATAGTATACTTTCACCACTGTGAGTGGTAGGACTTCGGAAGGGCGGTGAGCCACTGACACCGAGCCTAAAGAAGACAGAAAGAAACACGTAATTAGGTCAACGGGCGCCTCAGAAAGGGCAGAAGATTATGTCCGTCACTAAAACCGACCCTGGCCAAAGACGCTGCAAAAAGCTTGCCTGCTTTACAGCTACCATAATACGCTTCAACCCTGAACAAAACTGCATCGTTTTTCTCTGCAAAATGTTTCAGCAGTTATATTTTACATGAAGAAAAAACGATTATGTTGTGCCACGTGATTTTTAAATAAAAGAAATAAGCCCAAATTAAAAAATGTTTAATGATTTATTCTAACATTTATTCCGAGATCATTTTTAAAAGTCTTGACTGCAACAATAGGGCAACAGATTCATCTTGGTGGGGGTGGGACCACGTGCCCTTTCTCCCCCGGGCCCCCCCCCCCCCCCAAATCTGATTTGTCTTTGACAATGTCTCGTTTTGACCTGAATTGAAGGTGCAATTACACCCTGATCTCTGAACTATAGGTGAAACTACACCCAATTCAGGCCAATTCCACAAATATCGTAAGTTTTTTTTGGGCAATTTGACCTCAAATTCACCCAAATCATCTAAATTGTCGGCAGATTCCAGTTTGCCAGAATTTGTGCCTGATTTAGGTTGAATTTGGGTGAAATTGGTCAAAACATTTCCTGAATCAAGGATTGGGTCAGTCGGTATCGAGATTGGGTCAGCTGAAAGTCAATGAATTGGAACTGAATTGTCAGAATGAGAAATAATTGGAACTGATTTGATTTGAATTGGCAAAGAATTGAATTGTAGTGAAGTACGGCAATAACTTCGTCGGAATTGAAATTAAATTACGAATTTAAATCAACCTGGTACAGTGTAATTTCTTCTTAATGGAATTTAGGTAGACTTGGAATATGTGTTGTCTTAAAATGGCACTATCACCGATTGAAAATCATACGAAAATGCCGTGGCCCCCATCTACGAACACTGGAGCCTACGAACTCTGGTTGTAGCCTACGAACCCTGGAGCAAGCTGAGAATGATAGCAATTCGTTGGCTACAACCGCATCTAAACCTAATTCCATGCCGTTTCCAGGCCACAAAAATCTACTTTCCCATTCTTCGTGGTAAATAGCCTACTTCAATTGTGGCGCTAATTTTATTTATTTTTGTCTTGGGGGGGGGGGGGGGGAATTTAATTCAGCATATTATTAAAACAAACGTTATAAAAGGGAAAAAGTGACTTTGAACACTGGTATCATACAGGTTTAACATAAAAATTTCTGATTAAAAAAGTTTTTGAAAAATTACGGTAAGAGTAAATTCCATGCTTTTCCAAATTTCCAGCCTTATATTGAAAATCCGTGAAAATTCCATACTATTCACTGCCTGGAAAGGGGCCTTATGAAATTTAAACTTTTCCATGTCCCGCACGAACCCCGTTGCTCCCAGGTGCCCGAGGACGCACCAAATTGTCACTCAACAATTGGCTTGTTTGTTTCCTTAAGAGAAATGGTGTTGCGCATTCATTCGCTTGTTGTATGATAGTGCTAGATAGTACTATATTGCGCTAGATGTTGCCTGATTTTGCAAACTTTCAATCGACAATAGTGCCATTTTAATGTACAGGCAGTGGAGTGGACTCCAATCCGTTGAAATGGAGTTATTGCCTATTCCTACTCCTCACAAACCAATTAATCCTTCCACTACAACTCAGGTGTTATTCTTTGTGTTCACATTGAGTGTATCTATAGCCTACTGTAAACCCATGTGGACCCAGTTTTAAAATACACACATATTAGACACATCTAGAAAACGTTTTTAGATGGGATGGTTGTAGCTTTAAAAAAAAGGTTTTTGAAAATAGCATGGGCCGAGAAGAAATCTTTCAAAACATACACGATTCACCGAAAATTCAAGTGGATCAAAAATAGAACAGATATTATTCGTCCTAAGAATTGCTGCCCCCTCCCACCTAGGGGAAACTCTCTCCGTAGATCTAATCTCACTCTCAGCCCCTGTACGTCAACATGTAATTCTGTTGAGTTAAAAATTCTGTGAAAAAATTTAACTTCCAAAATTCAGTGAAAAAATTTAACTTCCTGGTCCTGCTAGTTTAACGCTAAACCCTTGAATTTGCCAGTTTAACGTACTCCAAGTATGTTGCAGGTAGGCTAATTTTTTTAGGCATCATCCCATATCTTCTGACCATGTTCCAAGAATCGCTAACTATCCAACATGGTCATTACGGCAAAGCTTCAAGATTAGCCACAACATTGCCTACTTATGTCACCCACATTAAACTGGCAGGACCCCGGAAATTAATTCTTTTACACAGAATTTTAACGCACAGAATCAAATGTTAACATACAGGAGCGGAGTGTGAGATTGATCTAGGAAGAAGAATGAGAGATTCCCCGTAGGTGGGAGGGGGCAATTGCACCCACATTGCTGATCCTCCATCCAATGAGTCCCTCCCTCTTTTCCCCTCCCTTTTTTCTTCCTCTCCCTCCCTTTTCATTTCTGTAGTATCCCGCCACAATATTTTTTCCAGATCATTTAATTTTTATTCTCAACTATGGAACAATAATTTATCATCGATTGATAATGCTGTTGCATGTTTCTCAGGAACCTGAATTGTTGATCCTGAAAATTGTTGCACACTTTTTTTTTTTTGTACAACTTATTGTTCAATGTGAAATCGTGCCAGTTTGGGGCTGTGCTCCCTAAAAATATAACAACAAGCAATCTAACCACACACTAGTGTGTCGCTCCAAGTTAGGCAACAAACATCAGTTCAATTGTCGAGTAAACCATGGGGCTTGAATCCCAAGCCATAAGGCACTTTCAAACACAGAGGGCCCCACTCAAGAACATATCCAGCCTTAGAACAACAACACAACTATCATATACAGATCAGTGGTACACGAGTCGACGCGGCTGATGTGAATGACACTGACTGATGCAATCTTCAAACTGTGATTTGTTTTTCCGCTTCTATGAAGGTGGTTGGAATAGCAAATGTGTTCATCCTTTACACAGCGTTACATCCTTTAAACCACCAAAATTCAAGAAGAATAGTAGATCTTTCGATTGTAAGATTGTGTTCTTTTCCCTACTTACTAAAAGTCTTAGCACTCGTACAGACCTCCTTGATCTCCTTGCTGCACGTTTTCTCCACAATAACTTTAATTTCCTGCACGATACTGGCAGAATGTTCTGTGTTGTCAAGTTCTTCACAAACTAAACCTAATAATGATACCAAATATGTATTTTTAAGTATAGAAGGGTTTTGTTTTATCATCTCATTATTAAGTAATTTTTTTTTAGATATAGGCCTACTTAACAGAGCCTTCAACAGATGCACATAATGTAAAGTGACCACAATTTGATATTTTCCAAGCCTAACACACAAAGCCGAACCTTTAAGCAGCATTAACACGGCTATCTACGGTGCCAGAGTTGTTTACAAATTCGCCACTTGGTGTCCAGGAATGGGATCATAAAATAATCCTTTACCCTCCAATGCCTTCATATACTTTGCATGTATACTCATGGCAAAAACGCACAACCAAAAGGGACAAGTTTTAAAATCCAGAAAAAAACTTGCACATTGTTCAACTATCCATTGTTTCAACGATGGTTACCTTTTAAATCTGGATTGATACTTGGGTGGGTGACCGCCTGGGAATCTGGCTGTTGCAGACATAGGGCTTTAGGGCTTCGGGCAGATGACCAGGAGTGGTTAACGCTCGTTAAACCCTTTAACCTTTTAACTTAACCTTTTAAATTCGGATGTGAGCTTTATCCAACGATGGTCGGAGCTGTGGCAACTCCCTCTGTCCAGAGAAAAATGTGGTGTTTTTCATATTGGCCCAGCAAACCCACATTTGAAGTATACTCTGGCGTCATCCGATCTTTCCGTCTTGGATACTGTTAAGGACCTGGGTATCTGGTTTTCTGCAGATCTAAAATCTTCACTACATTGCTCCAAAATTGCGGCTCAGGCCTACCGTCGCCTGGCCCTGGTTAGGCGGTGTTTCGTGAAGTCTCAGGTTTCTACCTTAGTTTGGGTGTTTAAGGTTTACGTTCGTCCTCTGCTCGAATACGCAAGCCCTGCATGGTCACCGTATCTCCTACACGACATTGACTGCCTGGAGGCTGTTCAACGTCAGTTCACAAAACGTGTAGCTAACCTTAGAGATTACCCTCCTGCTGATCATCTATCTAGATTGGGACTTCAGCCACTCGAGTTACGTCGGATTTGGGCCGACCTTGCACTGACTTTTCGAATTGTATGGGGAGAGTTGCCAATCGACCTTCCCTTTTTCGATTTTTCTTCAGCTACTCAGACTAGGGTCCACTCATATAAATTGCTGGTCTCTGAATCGCGAACAGACTGCCGGAGGCATTTTTTTGCTCTCCGTGTAGTCAAGATCTGGAACTCGCTTCCAGAGTGTGCTGTATCTGCCACCTCGGTCAATGCCTTTCTGAGGATCATTCGCAAGTTACCACTTGACCATTTTCTAAGGCGGACCTATTAAACAGTGTTTACTTAATTTTATTCTCTCTTTTGGGTGCGGCGTAAGCGGCCTTGCGCCCTGCTGTTAACCTTGCTTACCAGCAAAATATATTATTATTATTATTATTATTTTCAGTGGACCTTAGCTGCCACCTTCGTCAGGCTGAAGACACCGAGTCCTACTTCAACACATATTTACAGATCAACAAGAAGTGGCCGTTAAACATTTGTGGATCTGTAAATATGTGGTGAAGTATGACTCATTGTCTTCAGCATGATGAAGGTGGCAGCTAAGACCCACTGAAAATTTGCAAATTTGCAAGTTTTTTCTGGATTTTAAACCTCGTCCGTTTTGGTTGTGCGTTTTTTTCCGTGAGTACGACTACTTCAGACCAAAGTTACTCAGCTGAAAAATCGGTTTATAGTTTATACTTTGCATACTAAGAAAGCCTTAGAATTTCTCAAAGCTACGGCAAACATTAATTTGTGGTCCCGTAACAATGCCTTACGACTTGGGTTTAAGGTCTCTACTTATCAAAGCTTGTGGGAAGTAGCCTTTCAGTCCTCCGATGCCTTTCCAGTCGTCGTAATTTATCCAAAATGCAATAATGAGATAAAACGAAATAATGGTAGCGAATCCTGGAGGGCAGCTGGGTCTTTGGTGAATGCTGGTTGGGCTGCTGTCTGTGAACGAAAGTTATGTGCCTGTTGGTGTAACGCACCGCAAGTGCAAGAGGGGAAAGATTTTACGCCAAACTCGGATATTTTTTTTAAATTATTATTTCGACCTATATTTCCAAGGTGCCAGAAGCTTGTGTATGGTGGGTGGCTAGTGTACGAATAAGTTTACAAAACAGCTAAAAATTGCAATAAATACAGTACAAAACTTCATAAATTCATCTTCGTTACTTTGAAAAAAATAACATGATTTAACCAAATAATTATTTTTAATTAACTACCAAACCTACATTACTGCGTTCTCCAGATTAAAAAAAATGTTTTTAGGCTACGAAAAAAAAATTAGTTGTTTCTCAGGCCCTGCCTGGTGGTCAAATTTGCCCCTTGTCGATGCTTTTTATTTGCTAGTTCAAGCTAAATTTATTACCGTTACAAGGAAAAGCAATTCAGTTAGCTGAAAATAAGTATTATTTAGCCTAAATTAACCACTTTCAGCTCCGTAAAATTAAGTGTTTTGCAAAGTTTTTCCATAAAATTAAAATGCAAGTGTTTTCAGCAGTTGAAAGTAAGACTTTAGTTACTTCCAATAAAATAAAAAATAAAATAAAAAGCCTGGTGGCCTGGTTACTTTTTGAATGAAAATACCTGAGAAACAAACTTATTTCTTTTCACGGCCTTATATATGTATTTTTAAAAAAATGGTTATTACCCTCCTCACGCCCGTGAACAGACGAGCAGCGGCGTAGTTACGGGCCCCACCTTCAGGGAACCCTCGGAAAGAAAAAAAATTATTTAGATTTAAAAAGACTCTTTTGCACACTAGTTACTTGCCGGTGCTTTCAGACGTAGCCTGGTAGGTACCACAGAGGGACTATTTAACCAGGCATGTTAAGTACTTTTGATTGCCATTAGTATATCACTGTTTTTATTTTTTGTTTATTAGCTACTTAGTTTTTTTTCTATTACTTTTGGTGGGGTGTCGGTGATTTTTAATCCATGTCCAGTCACTTGTATGTGTGTGACAACGTTACAAATTACAAATTTAATTTGATATAAAATGTATTTTAAAAAGGAATTTCCAGCCTCCCTGTCCATCCATCCCCTATCATTAAAAAAATATGGTGGCCCACAAAACAA